>JAGFPH010000236.1:283674-295175 GCA_018207615.1 Philaenus spumarius | reverse complement strand
CTGTAACAATAACACTTTCACGCCTCTCTGGTAAACGTATTATAAATGGCGTTTGAAGCGGTTCACCTTACCATGCCAGCACTTCCCCTTTAACAACTCAACGTTTCCTTGATTTCGTCTCCGTTGGGATATTTCGTCTTAATTATTGTCTATCCATAAGGCCGTGCTGATGTAATTAGGTAGAATAATGATTCTAAGGTGCGCCAACTAAGTCGTTACAATCGAATTGTCCCGTATCAAAGCGAGGGAGCCCCTGAGGGGGTGATTTTCTCGCACTTGGGGGGTAAAATGACTGTTGGAGCACAAACCCTTGACGCCAAATTAGACGGTTTAGATTGAAAGCGTTCGCTTCATTTAATCGCAATCTCTGTTAATTTCTTGCCTTCAGGATGTGTTTATTTAATTCAGAGGTTCGGATTTGTTTTTTAGTTTAAAAAAACACGATTTAGAAGCGATTTTTGTGTTTTAAACGTTCTAGCTGTCGTACCCAGTTTCTCGTGTGTAAAAAATAAGCAATTTGCTGTACAGTCTATTGATAAATCATTAGCAGTACTTAGAAAAAGTATGACATATGTAGGTTGTTACAAAAGTCTCCATTCATAAGGAAAATGTAAAATATAATAAATCTAAGTTAACTTTTTATTATTACAACACTACAAATTTTATAAAACATTCTCAAAGTGAAGCACTTTGAAGTTCATGAATAGATCAATCCGTTTTGTCGAGCATCTTGTGAAATATCTGGCGTTATAAGAGGGCATTCATTCTTGAGATCTTCAGGGTAAACTATCAGTTTTCGTGATCAATGATGATATTTCTTTCAATTAATACTGTCAGTAAGATTTTGTGATCATTGTTGATAGATCTGGCAACAATGTCAGTTAGCGTTTGTGATTATTATTAATCGATACGGTTTTCAGTAAGATTTTGTGATTAATGTTGATAGATTTGGCAACAGTGTCTGTTAGCTTCTGTGATTATTGTTGATAGATCTGACAACGCCACTTTAATGATCAATGTTGATCGACCTAGAAGCTGTCAATAAGTTTTCCAGATTTGTTTTGATAGATCCGGCAATACTGTCAACTTATATGATCAATATTTATAGACTTGGCAACATTGTCAGTAAGATGTCGTCATTATTGATAGTAGATCTGGCAAAATTGTCAATATGATATCGTGATTAGTGTTAGTAGATATGGCAACATTGTCAGTAAGCTTTCGAGATTAATGTTGATAGATCTGGTTGTAAGAAAGATTTCGTGTTTAATGTTGATAGATCTGGTAGAACTTTCAATTAGCTTTTAATAGTCGTGTTGATAGATTTAGAAAAACGGGCAACTTACGTAATCAATTACTATAATAATTGTTGCAAGTCTATGGCAACAATGTCAGTAAACTCATCAGTAAAGATTCGTGTTAATAGATCTGCCAACAATATCTATTTACGGGATCAATGTTGACAGACCTGGCATCACTGTCAGAAAGATTTCTTGATTCGTATTAATAGTTGGGTCAACACTGTCAGAGCTTTCGTGATTATTGTTGATAGGTCAGGCGAAAAACCGATGCATTTTAATGTTAAAATATCTGGCAACACTGTCAGCTAAACAGTTGATTAAAACTCAGCTGACAAGAGAATTACAAGTAGTAGTTCTGTTCTAAATGTGTGTATAGAATGGGTGTTTAGGTCACTTATCTACTGTATCTCGATCTTTGTTGATAGAAAACGACGAAATAAACTATTTTATTTAGACTTTGACTATTGTTCCAGAAGGTTATTTTATCCACAGATGTCCTCTGAATCAGTTTGAGCGAAGTCGTGTACACTGATTGATGTAGTCGCTAACAAAGTTTGTAACACGGAGGGACAATCTTCAGATTAATCCCTTCTGCCAAACATGTTTACATTTGACGCAGTAAGAAGCCCTGTTGTTTGTCTTACCGGACTCTTCCATTACTATGCATAGACACAGAGCTTAAATACGTCTTACAAGAGCTTATCTCAACCAGGCAAACTTCTTCGATGTCCACCCCTTGGTGTTTGGACAACGAGATGTATGGCTATTGACAAAATTACTTCGCCGAGATAAGGACGAGTTAAGGATTTCCATTAAGGACCTGGATGAAGGAGGTGTTCTTAAGATGGCCTTACAACGGGATCGTGCTTGGGAATCACTTGATGGACGCAAATTTGTCAAAGTGGGGCAGTAAGGACCTGAATCGCATTATCTAAGGACGTTTAATGAATTTGAATTGTAATAAACCCAAACATATTCTAAACAGTAATTGTTAACGGACGAAAAGTAAAGCTCGACTAAAGAACAATTCTATGTATGTGAGGTTTTTCCAATGCAAAATGACCGAAATTTCTTTCCCGGAAAATATTCAAGTAGAAAAAAACAGTTCCAGAACAATAAGGTAGTAAAAATAATTTTTAATACGAGTTAATGGCACCAAAATTATGATAAAATATGATTAATGTTTAATAACTGGTTAGGGAGACTCATGCGTGTTTCGCATGCCAACCACTTCGAACACGTATTGAACAACTTGTTTTTCATTAAGTTGTAGGATGAATCATAAGTTCAAAAGTACAAGTTGGAAGTAATATAATAATATTAAATGTGTGAATCAAAATATTAAGTTTATGATCTAACAGCAGTTCTGATAAAGGTTTAAAAAATCATAATTTAGACATAAAAAAACAAAAACAAAAACGTAATTTTGGCCTAAATCAATTACATAAAGAGGTTATAGAAAGCATAATTTAGGCCTATAAAATTACAACAAAAAAAACAGAATTTTTATGCCAAAACAAATTTCAAAAAAGGTAAATAAAGGTATAAATTTGGCCTAAAAAAATTACAAAAAAGGTTTAAAAAAGCATGATTTTGGCCCTAAAATTTACAAAAACGAAAAATATAATGAAGGCCCAAACACATTTTTAAAAATGTTAAAGATCCTAAAAAAAGTTACAAAACGCATAACTTAGGCCTAAATATTACAAAGAAAAGAAAAGACATAATTCGGCCTAAACAAATTGCAAAAAATGTTAAAAAATCCTATTCAAATTACAAAAAAGTTTAAAAAAACATAAGTTTTGCCTAAAAAATTACAAAAAAAATCATAATTTAGGAATAAAATTTAAAAAAGGGAGAAACATAATGAAGGCCTAAACAAATTACAAAAAGGTTAAGGAAATCATAATGTATTGACACTCCATATAGCATGGATACATAAGGACTGTATGTAAGTTTTTTGAAAAAATTAAATAAATAACAACACTGTTTTTTCCTGTAATTTTAACTGCACTAGTTTTGGAGTTATATGAATGGGGTAATACATTTTCAGTAATATCTTGAAAGCTAAAAATGACAAATTCCTTTCCATTCCTATATCCTTAAATAAATCCTCAAATGTGACCGACACATGACGAGGAGCTTAATTACTACTTATACCCAGGCACAGAACTGTGATATTTAATAAATAATTCACTGACCGCATGTAGGCAATGGAGTATATTGCCGGAAAGTTTTTAATTCATCAACGATCGTGTTCACTTCAAGAAGGCTTTGTATTGTTTGTTTTACGACAGTTTTGGGTAGTTTCTAGCGCTCGGGCGGCTTTTGTGAGTTTTGAAGCGTGTTCTTGAATATTTATGTGAGTGTAGGTGTGTTTATGTTTATTTTTATACATAGTGTAGCATAATTTACTTTTAGTTTTAGTAACTTTTTTAGGAAATAAATGTTTATATTTCTAGTGCTATCAGTTTTTGTACATTATGTTTAAGAAGTAATTATTAGTTTATAGTTTTTTGTTTCTAGAGTGAATTTTTATGTATTTTGTGATTTTAGGTTAAGGGGATCCGCCTCCATTAAAAATAATTTTCATATCTGTGGTAATGTTTCAACTTTTTCTCTGATAACTCCTTAAACACCGTATATATAGTTTGAATATGACAAAAAAATATTTTTTTTTACCTAAATCTATAATTATATATATATGTATATTTTGGGATGGGGGGTGGTATTATTAAAACTTTAAATAACTTTTTTGTTTTACAAGTTAAAAATTTGTTAAATTATTTTCTTGTTAATTATAATCTATTGTATTTTTAATGGTATAAAAACCATTGTAACCTAACAAAAAACAATGTTAGGCAACTTTCAGTAAAACTTTTCAAATTTAACCAAATTTGTTTAACAAGATTATAAAAAATAATAGTATTTGATGGTATATAACGTTGACTGTACCATTCAAAGTAGTACATGGTATAAGGGTGGTGTGGTAGAAATTTCATTAGGCCAGTTCAAAAACTTTAGATTTTATTCAACAAAATGTTATAAAAGCCTTCATTTTCGGGAAATAGCGTTCAAAGTCTGCGAACATCCAAAAGTATTTTTCCCCCACTAAACTTCCCCTGCTCCATATGCAATCTTTTCTTTTGCTTTCTTCTCTTGCTCTTCTGCAATCTCTCTGCTTTTGAGTAACTTCCTGTAGTTTTTGTACTTCTGTGATGCCATTGCTTTCTTTGTGAGCAACCTTTTTGCATCTTTTTTGGCTGAATGTTTTTAAGTATTTCTGCCTTTAGTATTGTTTTTTGCCAAGAAAAATATGGCCAGATATTCATAAAAATGTACGTACATGTTCTCTAAAGAATGCAGAATCAGAAAATATAACTTTTAGAAAAGTCAAAATTTTCAAATATACCCATTTTAATGGTGGCGGATCCCCTTAAGTGGAAGATAGAACACAGTGGTCCTAATTTCGCATTAAAAATGAAGTTTTTTATTTTGTTGTTAAAACCATACTTTAATTTTTTGTTGTATTTAACTTTGCCTTTTCAAATTATAGTGAAATGTTTTTTTCGGTTATTTTTATTGGAACCTACCGAGGGTAGCATAATTTATAACTATGAAATATTTCATTATGATACCTTTATCCGTTCTTGAGAAAAGAGAGTAAAAGTTGTGATCCATAAGGGTGTGCAATACCAGGACGAAACAGGCTCATATAGTCATCTTCAATATAATTGATCGCCCAGATTGTGTCGTGTTTTTACCCCAATGAGAAATCAAGATTCTGTGTCTATTCGTTACTTCGTCTGAAGTTTTCGACATTTTTTAAAGTTTTTTATTTGGAAATTTTGCGACAAACTGCTTATTCGGAAATACAGGTGGTACCACACGAACAGGAACGAAACTACGGAATCCAAACCAATTAGGTACGACTTCATTCCTATTTGTAAACCGTACATTAAATTCCCCAAATGTTCAAGACACAACACATACCACCGTTAAAATCACTCGGCAATTTATCGGATTAACGTAATAACACATTTTTAGACATCTCACGCTTACGTTTCCCCCCCTTGACAGACCGCAGCCCGACCCTTCCGAATGACAAATAATTAACAAATTCCATTGTTTTTGGTACTCTTCGACGGACAATCAATACGCGCTGAAGGAATTCAAGAAGCTGCTCTGCCCAGACGGAATCATATTGGAATATTTTCTCCCCAGGGGGTAAGGAGGGGGCGGTCAATCGTATCATAAGTTGAGTTGTAATATTGGAAGTGGATTCAATTTGAGGGGACGTTTAATGGAAACTGGACGTAACGCAATGTGTGGGTTTCTGGAAAGAAGAATTGAAACACTGTGGTAAATACCCCTTTATCTTTCAAATTTTAAACGATGTGTTTTTCATTTTGCTATCCATTTGACACTATCAAAAATTCTTACTGTCTCCAAGATTTAATAATTCAAAATGAACAACATTACCTGGCCTAGAAAAATTTGAAAGTGTTTTAAGTACTATTTTTAACTGTAAATATGTAAAACTATTCACCTATATTAGGTACTTTTAAATGATGAGGACATTTGGGCACTATACAATTATAAACATGAGATAACCCTGAAGCGCTTCTACGCCTCGCATGTGTGTTGACGAACATCTTCAAAGAATCCACAAATGCAGAGGGTATCACATGCAATAATTGTGCAATGATTATACAATGCTTGCGCAATGTTTGTGCAAGCACCACCAGAAACGGTAAATTGTAACCAGGTACTGAGATGTTGACGCCTTGTAGACAGAAATAATGTTTATTACATTCTAAACCGTGAGCTCCATTTCGGTAAGATAATTCAATGCAAACTCGATCAAACTAGTTAAATTTGATTACAAGGTCCATATTTTCTTCTTCCTTTTTAAATTTTCCAAACGTAGTTGTGTAATACAATTGTAGTCAGTTTAATATTCGTTACCTTAGCAACCAATTGCATACAATGACAGATAAAACAGCTGCTTAAGCTTTGATTGCTCGCCACAACTTTAGGTTAGGCCTGACTTGTACCGATACGAATTATTATAGACAATTTTCTCCTTTTAAGGGCCTGCTGTAGTGGCGGCCATCTTGGATTTTATCCCGTAAGAGCAGTGTTAAATTTAAAACCATTTATTTCGTTTGTTTGTTATCATAAAATGGTTTGCAAGGTCTTATTTTAACCACAGTCACAATACGCACCCGAGTTTCACTTTTTCTTAAATCCCGTTAATTTGTCCCGTTAATTGACATTTCTTAAGCACCAAGTTTGAACTGTTTTCCTTACCCAGTAGAAAATCTATAATTAAAAGTGAATCGCAAGCCGGATCCGCTATTTTGTAAAGAATATTCGGTTTTCTTTTCAGTACTCAATTACAAAAGATGGATTTGTAAAATGGTTTTAAATGAGGCAATGTCAAAGCGCTCAGCTGCAAGAAATTGCACTGTTTGGATACGGCTAAATTGTGAAGCGCTGCGCTGGAGTCACCGGTTCCTTTCTATTTTACTGGAGCAGACTCTTAAGAGAGGTGTGACGTCCGTGGCGGTATCAAACCGAACGTAAGGCACGCGCCGAAATAAACTGTACTGAAATTATTGAAGCTGTGGTTGGTTTTAGAATAGCTGATTACATTGTTGATTGTTGCCAGGCCACGTTGCTTACTATTACTTTCAAGTTTGAGGTTAGTTAACACTGTAATGGTTATTACCACTAAACAGAAAGTTTTATCATTGAGCATGTTTTTCACTAATACGGAACAGGTCGTTCTGGTGGTCCTAGTTTGATGTGAACTGCTGTAGACTTTCAAGAACGACTACACAAATGGCCGTAATGACGTTTCCGTCGTCCAAAAACTGTACTACCAATAAAAACCCAAGAAGACTTCTTCGGCAAGTCATGCCGTCTTCGAAAAAAACCATCACCGCACAGCTTTGAAAATAGACATCCGTAACAATTCTTAAAGAAAAACGTTTACAAACGTCGGTGGATTTCCGGATGGAATACAAACTGGCTAACCTGTAAATGTACGAGACGAAAAGGCAGAGTAGTTTATTGTGCAATAGACATAGACATTCTTTATTTGCACAATACATTTTTTTATGTTTATGTACATACAAAACAGGTGCATCGTCACTTATACAAACATAGAACCAAATACATGAAACAAGTACAGTCAAAAATAGTAGAACACAATACAAGTTAGACATAGTAAAAATGAACAATTTCCATCAAGAAGAGGAAAATCAGTTCCAAACAAACTGGTCATACAAATAAGGGACTGTCAAAATATTCCTTTAATGTATAGAAAGCTCTGTTAATAAGCTCACGCTTTAGTTTTTCCTTAAATAATTTTACGCCCATGGACTTATAAGAACTAGGTAATGCATTGTACAATTTCAATCCTGCATATAAAGGGCTTTTTTCATACAGAGTTAAACAATGGTTAGGTAATCTAAAACCATATCCATTCCGTGTACTATAATTGTGTTGGAATCTGTATAAGTCCGGTAATTCATTCTTTATAGAGTGTACATAACTCAAAGTTTCATAAATATATATTCCTATCAGTGTTAAAATTTTTAAGTTTTTAAAATGTGTTTTACAAGAGCTTTGTGGGTGGGAATTGGTCATGATAGGTAAAACCCTTTTTTGCAATCTGAAAACCGCACCAATGTTAGTCGCCTGTCCCCACAAAACAATGCTATATCTCAGAATTGACTCTACATACGCATAATACACTACTTTAATAGTTTCCAAAGGAACACAATCTCTCAAGTGCAAAAATACAAAAGATATTGATCTAATCTTTTTTTGGATGTTGTCCAAATATCTCTTCCAGCTGAAATTTGCATCAAACTGAACTCCCAGAAATTTGTGTGAGTATACCAAATTTGGGAAATTACTTTCTACCACTGTCAAGATTCAGTTTTAGACCGTTTTCCTTAAACCAATCTTCTATAAGATTTGTCACCTCAGAAAGAGATGTAAGTAACTCTGTACTGGAATAATTTTTTACTATAGCGGTCGTATCATCAGCAAACAAAATCAATTCTTTATTTATTGCTTTGAGAAGATCGTTAATGTAAATCAAAAAGAAAAGAGGACCCAAAATTTACCCTTGAGGTACTCCAATGGTAATATCTTTCCATTCAGACATATGTTTCTTACTGTTAGATAATATTATAGTTCTCTGTTTCCTGTTCAAAAAGTATGACTCTACCAAAGAAAGACAACTTCCTCCCATTCCATAATCCTTCAATTTAGACAGCAACAAAGAATGAACAACGCAGTCGAATGCCTTGGACAAGTCACAGAATATCCCGGCTGAGGCCCGCGACCCATCCAGCGCCTCCAAGACCTCATTCGTGAACTGTATGAGAGCTGAAGCCGTGCTCACACCCCTCCGAAACCCAAATTGTTTATCATAAAATAAGTTATTAGTTTCAAAGAAGTTCACTATCCTAAAATTTACAATTTTTTAAAAAATTTTTGAAATGTTGCTTAACACAGAAATAGGACGATAATTATTTATATTTGTCCTTAAGCCTTTCTTAAAATCTGGCGAAATTTGCGCATATTTAAGTTTATCCGGAAAAATACCTTCTTTCAAAAACTGGTTGATAATTAATGCTAGAGGCTCAGAAATTATATCTACAGAGGATTTGATCAACTTTATAGGTATTTCGTCCCATCCAACTGAATTCTTGTTTTTCAGAGACCCGATAATGTTTTAAATTTCCTTTCCAGTTGTAAGTTTAAAATTACAGAGCGATACACTATTCTTAGCACAAATATCTTTTACAGACCAATGAACTCCTATAGCGGTGGATTTTTCTACCTTAGTGTTATGTGCTATGTTTGAAAAAAAATAATTTAGTGTTTTCGCTACATCAACCGGGTGAGTTATTTTGGTATCATTTTCATCTTTCAAAATAATTCCGTTATTTATTTTAAAACTATTTTGATGGAGTTCTTTATTAACAACATTCCAAGCGTCCTTCGATTTGTTTACTGCCATTTTTTAGCAGTTATAACTACCCTCTTAAAAATACTTTTATATAATTTCACAAAGCTTAAAAAGTGCATATTCTTATTTGATTTCGTTTCCCAATGCAATTCACGCTTTCTTTTACTTGAAATCTTTATACCTTGTGTGACCCAGTTCAAAACAACTGGTTTTGTTTTAGGCATATGTCTGAAAGTCTTTGGAGGGAAAACACTATTTAGCGTCATTAAAAAATTGTTTAAAAAGTCATCATAGTTTGCATTTACACTCACACTTGGATCAAAAATAAAATTATTATCTTGATTCAAACAATTAACGAACTCCTTCATTCCCACCTCAGAAAATATTCTAACATTAGTTAAGGTACACTTTTTTCTTATAGGTTCAATTCCCCCTTGAAACGGGAGATTTAAGAACACAGCAGTATGGTCTGACAGTCCCAGATCAGTATTCAACCTAAACTTAACACTATACTTCCTCCCGGTAACAATGTTGTCCAGACAAGACCCAGAATGCCGAGTCGGTCTGGTCGGCTCATTAAACTGCAATAAGAAGTGCAATCACTGTGCAATGATTTCGTAAACAAATTTCAATTTCTGGTCCAATGTCAAAAAAATTTTACTTTTAAAATTAAAATAAATGTGTCTGAGTCGATAGCAGTTCTCCAAGTGGCAGAGCTATACACTACCAGCATTGAGTTTGTGTGCGTTTCTGTCTTCCGCTAGCTTATATAGGGCAGCTTCATAAAGGAGGACACTAGAGGGTACCGGACGTAACCCTGACTGTAAACGTACTGAAATGCGCATGCGTGACAATGTATGTGAGTATGTGCTGTTGAGCACGGCTTTCTCTCACACATTCAAAATTAACGGATATTTTATATTTCTAGCATCGAGTTGATGTGATAACCACCAGAGTGCAGGCTAAACATTCGAGTAGGAACACTAATTTGGCGCGTACATGCTTCCACAATAAATTAGATTTTTCGCCATAAATTATCAAAATTTATTGAAATTACTGTTATTTGAAAAGTAATTAAACTTGGAATGTGGTGAGGTTTTTACATTTAAAAATTTTCATTATTGAATACGTTCGATTTTGAGTTAAGTCAAAGAACAAATTCAGTTATAAACTAATTTAAAAAACTAAATGATATCCACATTCGGACTGTACGAACCTTTAAAATGACATTCAGAATAATGATATGATCATTATTACTCCAGTAATTTTGTTACGCTGAAATTTTGTTAGTTGAAATTCAAGATGGTGGCTGGGTCTGCCTAGCCTTAAACCTATTTTAGTCAGCACTCTGCGCTAAGTCTTAACATCGATGTCTCGATAAAATTGTGTTTTTGTTTCCGAAAAATTTAGATGTATCGACGAAATTTTAGCCTCAAATACACCCAGCTTAATTTTAAATTTCACCTACTTTATGGGTTCGCTTTCAAACTGAACGTGGTCCGTTTATATATGTAAACACTTTCTAAAAGAAATTGGAGACTTTAATGCTCGCAAAGTCGTCTCAAGAGTATCTCGACAAAACCTGATATTTTTGTAATCAAGTTAGCCGTGGCTCGAACACAGTAGTGTTTGTTTAATTAAACACAGAGTAACATGATCTTCGTCGACGGGGGATGGCGTCGCTTTGTGCCGACGATGAATTTATTTTAATAATTTAATTACAAAAAGGTGGGCGTCTTTCCTTCTTATTATGTCGTGAAAACCCGTCTTGTAGAAACTTGTACGCCGTCCAGTATAGTAATACAAGAAGTAGGCAAAAAGAATTCAGGTTTTCAAGCGTGCGAATAGCTTGCATTAAATAGCTATACACATACTGGGTGATCTTTTAAGTGTGTAGTGTGTATAAAATTGTACAATACAGTAAAGCATCGACCACAAACATATTTCATAAGTAATGGCGGACAAAGAGTATTTTTTGATTGACAAGACTCAGTCCAACTTTACGCCTCTACCTGGCTTTCTACCTTCTTCAATGAGTGTCTAATCCCCCAAAAGTTGTATAATATAAGACTAAACATTAAGTCATTTAATGAAACCTTAATAATAAGGTAAATTTTCTGAAATACTGTTACTAATTATGTTGTTTTGCAATAACGGAATTGCAACGCTAAACAAAATAAATAACCTGAAGTGTTTACTTACAGTCT
>JAGFPH010000236.1:265508-279773 GCA_018207615.1 Philaenus spumarius | reverse complement strand
TTTTTTTATTTTAATATTTGTAAATTTAGTCGGAAAAAATCTTAGGTTAGGCCTGGAATGATAAACCAACACAGTCATGTATTTACATTTATTACCATAGCAACCAATTAAATAAAATAACAGATAATATAGATGTTTGCTTCAATATTTCCATTAACAGCTGATTTCAAAATTTGAAGCAATTATTTTTGTATTTCTAGCTTTTAGGTTAGGGTTTTAAAGTGTAGACCTGAGCTTTGCTGGATCTTTTAACTATTATTAACTGCTGTTATAAAATATAAGAAATAATTTGGTTTGAACATTAAACATTATTTACCATCTTAGTTTTGAGGTTATTATTAATACTACAACTTTATATAAATAAAACATAACGTATGTTTTTAGAATGTTCCATTGGGGGTTGGCGTGCGAAGCACTCATTGGTCTCCCCTAATCATATTATAAAGAGGTAAAGTTTGTTTTTTTGTTTGTTTGTATGTATGGGGTAATCTCTGGTACTACTGAACCGATTGGAAAAATAGTTTTACTAATAAAAAGCTACACTATCCCTGAGTAACATAGGCTGTAATTCACTTCAATAAAAACATTTTTTTATTTCAATATTTGTAAATTTAGTCGGTAAAAATTCTTAGGTTAGGCCTAGAATGATAAACCAACACATGCATTTATATTTATTACCATAGCAACCAATTGAATAAAATAACATAATATAGATGCTTGCACCAATATTTCCATTAACAGCTGATTTCAAAATTTGAAGCAATTATTTTTGTATTTCTAGCTTTTAGGTTATGGTTTTAAAGTGTAGACCTGAGCTTTGCTTGTTCTTTTAACTATTATTAACTGCTGTTATAAAATATAAGACATAATTTGGTTTGAACATTAAACATTATTTACCATCTTAGTTTTGAGGTTATTATTAATACTACAACTTTATATAAATAAAACATAACGTATGTTTTTAGAATGTTCCGTTGGGGGTTGTCGTGCGAAGCACGCAGGGGTCTCCCCTAGTCATATTATAAAGAGGTAAAGTTTGTTTTTTTGTTTGTTTGTACGTATGGGGTAATCTCTGGTACTACTGAACCGATTGGAAAAATAGTTTTACTAATAAAAAGCTACACTATCCCTGAGTAACAGAGGCTATAATTCATTTCGAAAAAAAATATTTTTTTATTTCAATATTTGTAAATTTAGTCGGAAAAAAATCTTAGGTTAGGCCTAAAATCATAAACCAACACATGCATTTATATTTATTACCATAGCAACCAATTGAATAAAATAACATAATATAGATGCTTGCTCCAATATTTCCATTAACAGCTGATTTCAAAGTTTGAAGCAATTACTTTTGTATTTCTACCTTTTAGGTTATGGTTTTAAAGTGTAGACCTTAGCCTTGCTGGTTCTTTTCACCATTACTAGGGGCTCTGCCCCTGGACGCTCTGCGTCCCAACCCCGGCTCGGCCTTCGGCCTTAGATGGCTGCTTCGCTTCGCTCGCAGGTGGAAAATTCGATAAAGAATCTCGTTAATCTTTGGCTCGTGTGTACATAGGTGACCGAGCATAAATCAGCTGTTTTATTTGGCAGCTGACTCAAACTCATTAAACATTATCTCCATAAGATTAACATGGGAAATTTGAAGGATTGTATACCGGAGCTCCTTCTCGGGTGAATAGCGGCTGAACGGATGATAATATATAAGACTTGACATATCTGTGAATGATTATGTTCAGTTTTTGATCCAAATTGGCTGTTTTATATATAATAGGTTTGTAACAACCAATGTTTGAATTGAATTAAAATATAGTTAGCATTTTTCGTTGATTTTTGTTTGTGTTTGTTTTTAGTTTGTCAATGTAAACCTCAAAAAGGTAATATTACATTTGATACTGATTTGATCCAAATCAGTTGTTGATCAAAATCAGCTGTTTTAAGCTTTTCATACGAACAGCTGTTTTTGTGTCCCTGAAAAAATCAATAGAAATCTTTCTTCCATAAGATTAACATTGAAACTTTAAGGGCCACTAGGGCGTAGCCCTAATGTCCTAGGACTTCGGTAAATGGCCTAAAACCTTCCCAGGGTTAACCTGTGTTACTATGCAAAATTTCAAAGCAATCGGATGGACGGTATACGAACGCAAAGTGGACAAAGAACCAAAAAAAAACCCCATAAGGAATACACAGCAGAAATTTGCATTTGATTATAACGTTTGTAAGGCGAAAGATACATGATTTGTAATGCTTGATGACATATCTGTGAATGATTACCTGCAATTTAAAAAAAAAAAATAAGGAAATCGGCCGGATAGAATGGCCGTACTGACTGCCACAAGTTTTCATAAATTCTTTTAATATATAGATTATAACTGCTGTTATAACATATAAGAAATAATTTGATTTAAACATTTAACATTATTTACCATCTTAGTTTTGAGGTTATTATTACTCCTACATCTTTATTATAAATAAAACATAACATATGTTTTTAGAAGGTCTGGGGGGTTGGCGTGCGGAGCACGCAGGGTTCTCCCCTAGTTAAATAAATAAGAGGACTATCGGGTAAATATTTTGCCTTACCATTACACTCAATTAAAAAAAAAACATTTTAGATCCCAGGTCCATGACCCAAAAACGTACGATGAGTTTTGCCCAAATCGATCTATGTATCCCTTTTTGGCCTTCGAAAATTATTTGCTATGCACCAAAAAACGCTCAAAATCTAGTTTTTCGCCAGTTTTTTACTCATAACGAACGAACATTTTGGTTTTGGAGGGTAGTTCACCATGTATGAGTACATGTTTTCACATTATTGCATACTTTTTTTATATATATTTAACGGTTAAGCCAGCGTATACAGTAAATTAAAACGTAGACGATCTTGTCAAAGTGTTAAGCTTTTGATTCAAAACAGTTGTTTTATTTACAATGGTCGCGTGTCACGTCCGTTTGTCAAATTTTGAATATCATTTTTACATTTTACATTTTTAAATAGAAATTACAAATACTTCCGGGATAAAAAGTAGCCTAGATCAATCTCTGAAAAGTCGAAATTGGTTCTCCTTTTAAATCTTTTATTTCGTAAACGGGAAGTGAGCGTTTTATAACTTTGGTAATTGTAAATACTTCTTCACTCCATTTAGTTTTGTAACCTTTTTCAAATGGTCCTTTTTCCATAACAATTCTGACAATGTCTCCCGTTTTGAATTTTGGTTTAGAAGCAATTTGCGGTTTATTGTAAATATTTTTCCAAACTGTTAGAATATTGGAGTCCTTTACATCTGCAGGTGCCATTTTTATTGTAGAATGTACAGCATTGTTATAAGCTTTCATTAAATCTGTGAGTACATCGATATATCTATAAGTGTTTTTAAAAGTTAGATAACGCCACATTCTACTCTTTAGAGTTCTATTAAAACGTTCAACAACCGCAGCTTTTACATCGGGATTCCTTGTTGTAGAATAGATTATATCATTGTCTTGAAAATATTTTCGTACTAATTGTGAAGTAAATTCCGTTCCCTTGTCTGTTTGGATACATTGCGGTTTTCTGTTGGAATATTTAAAAATATATTCAAACGCTTCCTTAACTGAGGTGCCAGATTTATTTTTTAAAGGAAATGCAAATGCGTATTTACTAAATACATCAATAACTGTTAGTATGTAATTTGTTCCATCATTATATTTTGCTATTCCACGCATATCGTTTAAGTCGGCTTGCCATAACTGATCTTTATTGTTGACAATATATTTATTTCTAGGAAATTTTTTTCGCACTTGTTTATGGAGAGTATATGTATCTTGTGATTGAAGCCATTCTTTAATTTTGTTTGTTTTGTACTTATGTTTCAAAGTCTTTATCAATACATTAGCTCCAGAATATCCGGCAGGATGTGAAGCGTTGTAATAAATTGTTCTTAGTTTTTTGTCCATTTTAAAGTTTATCCCACTTTAACGGTACACTACGCGGCGACAGAGATTGTCTAATAGTTTTTGGTGTACTTTTTTCTGGTGTTACAGGTTGCCTAGTGGGTGGTCTATAAAACATTGGATCACGTTTTCTAGCGCCCGTTTCTTTTATAACTTCTTTATCCAGATAATCTCTAAGTTTAGGATTTCCTATATAACTTCTGGGGACATTATTTCTTTTCAATGCAGCTATAAATTGATTCCATCCTGGAGGATTTGTCGTCTTCCTAGGTCTTAATACATCGTTAAAAAGGTCGACTATATTTGAACCCGGAATCCGAATATTGTCAATAGTAACGGTACCTAACGGATCCCATTTGATAGATTTGTCTTGCGATAATCGGTTTAAAAGGTTCTCACCATTTTTTCGAAATGATTTAGGAATTGATTCTAAAATTTCATTTTGGTTAGAGTCCGTATATTCTTTTTCTTCGTTTTCTTTATAACTACTATTTTCATGTATTGTTAGTTCTATAGGTTTCCTCTGCTGCTCAGCGAAATGGAGATAACGCTGTAAAACTTGTTGATATTTTAACCATTTTTCCCGATCGTTAAAACTAGAACTATTTAATATGTCTTTCATTTCTTTATCTAATTCACTCATAACACTCGCACTTTCATTTTCATGCATTTTTTGTACAAAATCCTGGGGTAGTAGTACCATTTTCTTAGCGTGCTCCATTTTAATTTAATAAATGCTGTAGTACTGTACTCAGAATAGGACCGATTAATAACGGGAATAAAGTACCTCCTTTTTGTATTATTATATTCTTCTTTTTCTTCCAACTTTTACCGCTCTTTGCAAGCTTTCTAAGGATGTGCTTATATCGGGATAATTTACACTTCTGAGGTTTTGATAAGGGAACATTTCCTTTTAACGTATTGTGAGCGCACTCGCAGATCGATTGAATTAAATTATAATCGGCCGATTTCAAAAAATGTTTTCTTCTAAGTGGTTTCATCTTCAATAATGTACGGAGTAACTCCGCATTGCTTAACACTGTACGAGACATGGTGACTAAATGATGTCTAATACACAATTGTATTAATATTTATTTCTTTTTTGGAACGTATGCATAATTATATTTATCAGTTGGAAAAATACAAGTCCTTATTCTCAAATCTTCGTGTGTGGCTTGTTTCATATCAAACAAAAGGTACCCGTGAGGTTGTTTAGTTGCATCAATGTAAGCATCTTGTATAAATTTTGGGTTTTCAGGGTATACTTGTTGGGACAAATGTCTTATTTGACTTTTATCACGAGGGTTTTTGAAATAAACTATATAATGAGCGTTGAGAGAAATATCTCTTTGTCCTTTGCCTTGATGAAATAGATTTTGAGTAATGAAAAATACACTAATATTTCTATGGTGACAACCTTTTGTAAAAATATCTACAACGCTACTATTCGATTCGCGCATTAAATCGTCTATTATTATTAGGTTAGGCGTTCTCGGGTCCACGGAATTCATGTCCGGTAAACCTTCTTGAAAAATAATTGGAATGTTATTAATATTATAAGACGGCTGCCACACAGCATAGTGCCAATATATATTTTTAAACTCGACATTACATACCAAAGGCATATGTTTTAGAAAGTTTATTACAAATTGCGATTTTCCGCATCCGGATGGACCGGCTACAACACATGAGAATTGATGATTAAACATAGGGTCCATTATTGCGACTGATGTACTTTATAACTTTCTTTATATTTTATAATTTAAAAATCGCACGTAAAACCGGTGGTGGATGACTGAATTAGTACTGAATGACTAATTTAAAGTTATCGAATAATTTAACATTCCCGCGTAAACCCGGGGTGGTAAAGTACTGAGTGACTAATAGATAACGAATTGAACATTGTTCGAATGGAAATTTACTAGATGATTCACTAATTCGTTGACCTAGATTATACACTGGACCAAACTCCGGTTGAACTTTGAGCGATAGACTAATTATTTACTTACCTTATCTTTGTTGGCACAAGAAGCCAAAATTAGAATTATTTCTTATCTTTGTTTACTTATCTTATCTTATCTTTGTTGACATACTGGACCAGACTCCGGTTGAACTTTGAGCGATAGACTAATTATTTACTTACCTTATCTTTGTTGACACAAGGAGTCAAAAATTAGCACTATTTATTATCTATGACCTTTGGACTGTTTACTTAATCCTTATCTTTGTTTACTTAATCCTTATCTTGTTGACACAATCCTTATCTTTGTTTACATATTCCTTATCTTTGTTTACATATTCCTTATCTTTGTTTACTTAAGAAGCCAAAAATTAGCACTATTCAAAATGTGACCTTTGGACCGTGACCTTTGACCGTCTGACCATACTCCGGTCATTACTACTCCTACAAATAGATTTAATAGAAAATAAGTATTGTTTGCTAACTGCAAGGTGTAAGTTATTTTGTATCTTTTTTGTTCCCGACAACCAATCATACAGCGAAACATATCGGGCCAAATTTCTACATCGATAAATCGGTATTTAAAACGGTTGTGAGAGAACAATCGTGGGGTACAGTTGTTGCCGCAACTGACCTAAACAATAGTTGTATTGTTTTATTGATATTATAAACCGTAGTATTAAAAAATCTGAACGCGTCATTTTAAACTCAAATACTAGATTTTTAAAAATTAAACCGTGGATAACACTTGGACTAATAAGATCGATTCGTAAAAGAGATAAGTTAAGTAAGATGGTAATTAAACAGCCCTTTAATACTGAACTTAAAAGATATTTCAAAAGTTATAAAAATAAACTTTCAAACATTATAAAGTTTACTAAACACTTATATTACAGGAATAAGATAAATGAAAATATAAATAACCCTAAGGTTTTTTGGCAAACGGTGAATGAAATTTCGGGTAACAAAAGGAAGAAAGAAACCTTCCCAGTTGGACAATTTTCAAAGGGTGCTGTTATGAGTCCGAACATATGTAAAGACATTGCAAGTAACTTTAACGACTTTTTTGCCACGGTAGGTCATAATTTGGCTATAGTTATTGACTCTATTGGTACTCCGGTAATAAATGACGTCGACTTCAGAGCTAAAGGATTGTTTAGGATTAATTTTGTTGATGAAAATACTATTTTGCAATATATTAGTAAACTTCGAGGTGGGTCTGCTCCTGGATATGATGGGATGTCAGCATCACTTTTAAAAAGCAACTGTAATTTTCTTGTAAAGCCCCTTCATCATATCATAAACTTAAGTATTGAGTCGGGTAAGTTTCCAGAAGCTTTTAAACTGGCGAAGGTTGTTCCCCTATATAAGGCTGGAGATCTGGAGGATTTAGGTAATTTTCGTCCTATCTCTATGCTCAGAGTGTTTTCCAAAATAATTGAAAAAATTGTAAAAGATCAATTAGTGTCATACTTAAATGCTAATAATCTCTTGTCTGCGTGCCAGTATGGATTTAGAAGGGACACCAATATTTTAAATGCTTTATTTGATTTAAATAGAAATATTAATAAGGGGATCAATGGTGATAGGAAAAGTATTATAGTTTTCTTGGATTTAGCTAAAGCATTCGATTCGGTAGATAGACAAATATTGCTCAATAAATTTGACTTAATCGGGGTTCGTGGTAATGCGTACTTGTGGTTCGAAAGCTATTTGTCCAACAGGAAACAAATGGTGTCAGTGTGTGGAGTAAATAGTGAACCTCAGCCAGTGGAATATGGCGTCATTCAGGGGTCGACGTTAGGACCCATTCTTTTTTTAATTTATATAAATAATTTGTCTAAAATCAATATAGACGGGAAATTTTACCTATTTGCGGACGATACGGCTATTTTATTCGAAGGTAATAGTTAGGTAGAAGTACACGGGAAGGTTTTGAGGGATTTGTCGGTAGTGAAAATGTGGTTTGATCAAAATTGTTTAACACTTAACATATCTAAAACAAAGTTCCTTCCTATAGCCCTTAGGTCCAATAGTGATTGTCCCTACGAAAGCATTAAGTTGCATTCGTGTGGGAATTACTTAAGTAAGTACTGTGCCTGTAGAGACATTGATAGAGTTGACACTTACAAATACTTAGGTGTCCTGTTTGATAAACGTTTAAATTGGTCTGCTCATGTTGACTATTTGAGTCGAAAAATTAGAAAGTTAATTTATGTTTTTAAAAATTTTAATGAAATATTATATTTTTGTGAAATAAGACAGTTGTACTTTGCATATTGTCAATCTTTGCTTTTGTTGGGGATTATAGTTTGGGGATGTGCCTGTAAATACATTCTGGCCCCTTTAGATGTCATTCAGAGATCAGTTATGAAAATGGCGCTGCGTAAACCAAAACGACACCCATCTGAAGAGCTGTTTAACCTTTTCAACGTATTTAATATCAGACAACTTTTTATAAAAACTCTCTTAACTTTTTTGCATAAGAATTCAAATTCCATTTTGTCCATTTTGAACCATTCACATTTTACACGGCATTCTCAAACAGTGGGTATAAGGACAGATAGGCTTTATAAATCTGTATCCACCACAAATTCGTACTATGTATCACAGATCCTTTTTCGTAACATTCCAAGAAACTTGAGATTATTTAGTAATTATGAAATTAAGGTTTATAAAAGGCAAATTACTTTATGGTTGCGGGAAGTAGGAAGAGACTATTGTGAGTCCGCAATTTCATCGGAGTACGCATAGTGTTTTGTTTACATGGATATTTTGTGGTGTCACTGAAGTGACATTGTTGTTCTGATGCTGATCTTATTTATTATTTTTTACACTAAACAAATTTTCTTTTTTCTTTTTTCTCTCTTTTATTATCATAAATTACATTTTATGTTGTGCACGACTCGTGTCCACGCACAGGCCTCTTGCCTATGTGGGCACTATTCCATAGTATTATATTTGTTGAATCTTTGTTTTTGTGAAATTTGTTATATGGAAATAAATAAATAAATAAAAATAAAAAAATAAATCTTCAGTTTATCGTGTTGATAATATGCAAATTAATACGAACGATTTCCTCGGAATACAGTGCTAAATATTGAGAGGAA
This sequence comes from Philaenus spumarius, assembly GCA_018207615.1. Lineage (NCBI taxonomy): Eukaryota > Metazoa > Arthropoda > Insecta > Hemiptera > Aphrophoridae > Philaenus > Philaenus spumarius. Next base: position 270,773 of record JAGFPH010000236.1, on the reverse strand, counting down.
ACATTAGGCCTACATCTTCTCTTTTTAGTATTTAAATCTCCATCCGTTTAACTGAACTTACATCAATTTCTACAATCAGCTGTTACTACAGCTTCAATGCTTCATTTAAAAAATGTCAAATTTTTCAATCGCCCCATTTTGTGCCTTAAAAATAGGTTTAAAATATTATGTAGAAAAAAATGTTAGGGGATTTTAAATGCATTTTGAAAAAGCTCTTTCTTAATGCTTTTTAAAAGCTAGCAATTTTTTTTATTTTGGAAATGTAAGTTATTTTTTTAGTACTTTTTAAATCTTTAAAATATTGCTGGAAATAAATTGCAAGCAAAATTAAAAGATCTATTTTATACTCAACTAACAATACTTTGTCTCTTTCAATTTAATCGTAAAATTTACCATTGCCGGGAAATTTTACTTTAAAAAATTAAACGGTCGCCATTTTGAATATTTAAGTAGTAAAATTTTGCATGTTGGAATACTGATAAAACGTAGTTTAAACAGTGCGCAAACCAAATTTAAAACTCATAATTTTACTAATTTCTAAAGTTATCAATAAAATCAAACAAAAGTCCGACTATAAAGGGAAGCGTGAGTTCACATGAATATGTTTTCTTATTTTTAGGACCCCTATCACCTTCCGAAGTTTAGGAAGTTACTAGTGACACACACTGTCTGCGGAATTTTTAATTTATAAAAAGACAAATGTATTTTACTTCTAGTCTGATGCCTCAGTTCTTGGATACGGGACTAGAAATGGACTCGATCTTAGACACCGCTATCTGGTGACCATCAGGAGTTTTAGAATAACCGAGTTCAATTCTACAACATTTTACCTATAAAATAATAGTAACATAGGAGCTAGTAAAATAAAACGGCTTTACCAACATAGCATAATTATGGAGTTTATTTAGTTCTCGCATTTGTTAGCAGATGGATAGACCTAGTTTACTTACTTGTAGATTGTTCTGTACGTGTGCGTACAAAGTTATTTTCTGTAAACTTACCACTTCTACTATTAAAATAAAGGAAAGAGGTATACACAATCTAATATCGAGAAAGTTATTCACAACCAGGGAGACCTTAGAAAGCTTATTTACAAAATTCCAATACCATGTTCCCCTTCTATCACCCCATCTCAAACATTTGTAATGAACATATTAGCTTATGATACACGAAATTAAAGCCCTTTCAAAACCATGAATTTCTGTGGTAAAAAAAATAAAAATCTGTTTTCTACGCTAAACAAATTTATTTTGTGAGGTATTTTTATAACTTTATATTATTTAATTAAAAGAAGACTGAAAGAGATATGCAAAATCTGATAATGAGATGGCCATTGACCATCAGGGGGACCTTACAAACCCAATTTACAGAATCCAAAAAAAACCTCCCCCTAATGCTACCCCAACTCAAAAATTCGCAAAGCACACATATACATACAATTGAAGCCCTTTAAAAATCATGGATTACTATAGTAAGAAAACAAAAATTGGCTGAAGCATTAGTTCGCTACCCACAAACATGTTATTTTGTAAATTATTTTTATTGCCCGTGGTGGTTGGTATTTTCAGTCTTTTTAACGTAATTGTATTCTTTTGAAGTGTTCAGTCAGTGAGTCAAATTTCATTCCAATCTGTTCGGTAATTTTTGAGAAATCGTGATTTAGTAATTTTTACCCCCCAAACCCTCCTAAAATTTCCAATTTTTTAAAACACTTTTTAGTGAACACTTACGGCCCTAGATGAAGCTACATACCAAATTTCATTCCAATCCGTTCGGTAGTTTTGAAGAAATCGTGATTTAATGACTTTGATCCCCCAAACCCCCCTAAAATTTTGAATTTTAAAAAACCCTTTCTTAGTGAGCACCTATGGATCTAGAGGAAGCTACATACCAAATTTCATTCCAATCCGTTCGTAGTTTTGAAGAAATCGTGTTTTAATAACTTTGATCCCCCCAAATCCCCCTAAAATTTCAAATTTTTTAAAACCCTTTCTTAGCGAGCACCTATGGCCCTAGAGGAAGCTACATACCAAATTTCATTCCAATCTGTTCAGTAATTTTGGAGAAATCGTGATTTAGTAATTTTTACCCCGCAAACCCCGCTAAAATTTCCAATTTTTTAAAACCCTTTTTTTAGTGAACTCTTATGGCCCTAGAGGAAGCTACATACCAAATTTAATTCCAATCCGTTCGGTAGTTTTGAAGAAATCGTGATTTAATTACTTTGATCCTCCCAAACCCCCCTAAAATTTCGAATTTTTGGAAACCCTTTCTCAGTAAGCACCTATGGCCCTAGAGGAAGCTACATACCAAATTTCATTCCAATCCATTCGGTAGTTTCGAAGAAATCGTGATTTAATAACTTTGATTCCCAAATTCTCCTAAAATTTCGAAATTTTTCAAACCCTTTCTTAGTGAGCACCTATGGCCCTAGAGGAAGCTACATACCAAATTTCATTTCAATCCGTTCGGTAGTTTTTGAGAAATCGTGATGAGTGAGTCAGTCAGTGAGTGAGTGAGTGGTATTTCGCTTATATATATATAGATATAGATTACAAAGTTGAATATTTAAAGTTATACAAATTGAACAGTATGAAATAAACACAAACCAAGTTAACCTGATCACAGATTGATAACAATTAACTGTTATCTTATGCCCTGATAAGAAAATATAATAATGTACGCCTTTAATTTCATACTGCATTTTCACTTTTTCTGAGGAAGTGGTTGATATGGTTCTTGGTTTAACGTCAAAATATGTTAAATAATTTTTATTTTATTACCACAGACATTCTGGTTTTATAAAGGGTTTTAATTTGACGTATTACAAGTCATATAATGTGTCCATTACAAATTGTTGAAATGTGATAGGAGCGGGGTTGAGGTAGTTTGCAAACAATTGCCATGTACGGGTGGGCGAAAATGCCCATAACTCGGTTAATTTCTACCTGATTTTAAAAGAATAAGCTTTTTTGGATTTGTCATGACATTAAAAAAGAAAATTATTGTTTTACAGTTTCTGTAAAATCTGTAAACTGTTGTCCTTGGACCACCATACGGGATGCATCCCACGGGTAGAAAGTTTTTTAATATATACTCGTGTAATGATTGACGACCTCGCAAGAGTGACAAGTATCTGATGATGGAGTAAATCTCAGAAACGCGTCATAAAAGAGAGAAGAAAGTCACGTGTGGGAAATAAAGTAAGTAATTAAGCTTAACCTAAATTATAGTATGACAAAATAAATCAACACTTTCTAGCAGTTGCAAGAACTTACTTAGTTTCTTTATAGGCCAGTCCGGTAAAGGTTAATTTAGACCAAAAGTACCAGTAATTTGCAATACGGCTGAATTTTTTTTATAAGTACATTAAAGTATGTAGATTAACATAAAAAAAAGTTTACCAGTCTATCGATTTCCCAAAGTCGAAAAAAAAATCGATTATCATTTTTACAAAGTTTATCTTTCACTTCAAAAGAGAAAGTTTACATAAGTTTCGGACGTTTAAGGGCACATGAAACAATACACGTAACTTCCTTTATGACCCTAGCGAAAGGCATTGAGTTTGCAGCTGACGCGCGGTTTTCCCAAAACATATTTCGAAAGGTTCTTTTGTCGGAGTGGAAAGTTTATGGCAAAAGAAATCACTTGCAAGTGTTTACGAAGAAGAAGCTTCACGCTGTTTCCCGGGTTTAAACGTTTTCAGACCTTTTCACCATCTTTTTAGCCGTTGAAATCTTTGACAGTCTCCCACTTTAAACTCTTTGATGAAAAGTGAGCTTCTGTCTTATCGTAACATCTTTGACAGTCGCCTACTTAAAACGCGTTGACGAAACGTAAGCTTACCGTTTAATGTTTGACAGTCGCCTACTTTAAACGCTTTGACGAAAAGTAAAATAAGTCAAAATTCAACTTAACTTTTCATTTTTCTGCTTACATTTCTTGCTTTGCAGGTTTGAGCAAGTTCGATCTTGAAATTAGTTTATTTATATACGAATAAACTTTATATTAATTTCAGATTGTATCAGTATAAAGTTAACTACATAGAGTGTTCGTTCAACATCTGTTTCAAGTCCTAACCTAACTTTAACTTTTTTCCGACATACAGCCAACATTTTCCACCCTGCTAATTTGTCACACATATATTAAAACAATGTATACAATTCACTTTGAATGAAACGTGTATAAACTATATAGAATAAAACTTGAACATAGAATCTCACAACCATAACTATAACTCAAACTCGTTTCAAGGATATAAAACGTTTTACTTTAAATTACTTATAAATTTCAAACTCCTCCACAGCGTTCATATTCTTACCTTTACTGCACATTTTTATTGGTTTAAAGGTATTGCCAAATAGGCCAGTCGGTAGAGGTAATTTTAGACCAAAAGTTCCAGTAATTTACAATACGGCTGATTTTTTTTATAAGTACATTCAAGTACGTAGATTAACATAAAAGAAAGTTTACCAGTCTATCAATTTCCCAAAGTCGAAAAAAAATCGATTTTCATTTTTTTTTTTATTATCCTTAATATTTTGAGCTGGGATGAAGATAGAGAAAAATAGAAAATACCACCGTGTAGGGGAGGTATTTTTCAACAAAAAAGGTCATATGTATTTATTTCGTCCGAGCAATGGTTTGTCTGGAAAAAATTCGAAAATGCAGGTATGTATTTTGCAGCAGGGGAAATCACTAAAAGGGGACATCACTTATTCATATAATATGAAGCGTTGGCTCATTCTAAATTGGCAAAATTTTAATATATCGAATTGAAACTTGACGTAGGAGTTAAAATATATATTTTTAACATTTATGATGAGTCTCAGCTTGTTATCTTGAAAATGACCCGATCTAGAGCCACTTGACTTATTAATGGGTTTCTCGATTTTAGGAGTACCGGACCCACCAATTCGTTTTAAACAGCTCCAGTTTAGAAAATTTTCAAAATATCAACCTGAAAGTTTTTTTACAAGTTAAATATATAGATTCAAACAAGATCAAGGAGTATAAACCTTTTTTTTTATTTACTTTTCAAAGCACAAGTAACTTAAAAAAGTATAATTTTAGACCTTTTTAGATTTTTCATCAAAACGCTTGAGTTAATCGGCTGCAGATTAGTAAATTTTTTAAATATAGTTTTTAAAATAAGTATAGCAAAAAACAATTGTGTTTTTAACTTCTGTACCAATTTTTAAATCGATATGTTCAAAAATGTCGAAAATGGAGTCGTTGAATCCAAAGGTGTTATAGTTAAAACGA
>JAGFPH010000236.1:240659-260508 GCA_018207615.1 Philaenus spumarius | reverse complement strand
TATAAAGGGAAGCGTGAGTTCACATGAATATGTTTTCTTATTTTTAGCACCCCTATCACCTTCCGAAGTTTAGGAAGTTACTAGTGACACACACTGTCTGCGGAATTTTTAATTCATAAAAAGACAAATGTATTTTACTTCTAGTCTGATGCCTCAGTTCTTGGATACGGGATTAGAAATGGACTCGATCTTAGACACCGCTATCTGGAGACCATCAGGAGTTTTAGAATAACCGAGTTCAATTCTACAACATTTTACCTATAAAATAATAGTAAAATAGGAGCTAGTAAAATAAAACGGGTTTACCAACATAGCATATGGAGTTTATTTAGTTCTCGCATTTGTTAGGAGATGGATAGACCTAGTTTACTTACTTGTAGATTGTTCTGTACGTGTGCGTACAAAGTGATTTTCTGTAAACGTACCACTTCTACTATTAAAATAAAGGAAAGAGGTGTACAAAATCTGATATCGAGATAGTTATTCAGTCAGGGAGACCTTAAAAAGCTTATTTACAAAATTCCAAAACCATGTTCCCCTTCTATCACCCCATCTCAAAAATTTGTAATGAACATATTAGCTTATGATGCACGAAATTAAAGCCCTTTCAAAACCATGAATTTCTGTGGTAAAAAAATAAAAATCTGTTTTCTAAGCTAAACAAATTTATTTTGTGAGGTATTTTTATAACTTTATATTATTTAAAAGAAGACTGAATGAGATATGCAAAATCTGATCATGAGATGCCCATTGACCATCAGGGGGGACCTTACAAACCCAATTTACAGAGTAAAAAAAACCTCCCCCTAATGCCACCCCAACTCAAAAATTTGCAAATACATACAATTGAAGCCCTTTAAAAATCATGGATTACTATAGTAAGAAAACAAAAATTGGCTGGAGCATTAGTTCGCTACCCACAAAAATGTTATTTTGTAAATTATTTTTATTGCCCGTGGTGGTTGGTATTTTCAGTCTTTTTAACGTAATTGTATTCTTTTTAAGTGTTCAGTCAGTGAGTCAAATTTCATTCCAATCGCTGTTCGGTAATTTTGGAAAAATCGTGATTTAGTAATTTTTACCCCCCAAACCCCCCTAAATTTTCCAATTTTTTAAAACCCTTTTTTAGTGAACACTTACGGCCCTAGAGGAAGCTACATACCAAATTTCATTCCAATCCGTTCGGTAGTTTTGAAGAAATCGTGATTTAATAACTTTGATCCCCCCAAACCCCCCTAAAATTTTGAATTTAAAAAAACCCATTCTTAGTGAGCACCTATGGCCCTAGAGGAAGCTACATACCAAATTTCATTTCAATCCGTTCGGTAGTTTTTGAGAAATCGTGATGAGTGTGTCAGTGAGTGAGTGAGTGGTATTTCGCTTTTATATACAGTATTTAGATTACAAAGTTGAATATTTAAAGTTATACAAATTGAACAGTATGAAATAAACAAAAACCAAGTTAACCTGATCACATAATGATAACAATTAACAGTTATCTTATGCCCTGATAAGAAAATATAATAATGTACGCCTTTAATTTCATACTGCGTTTTCACTTTAATTTCTTTATTTCTGAAGAAGTGATTGATATGGTTCTCGGTTTAACGTCAAAATATGCTAAATCATTTTTATTTTATTACCACAGACATTCTTGTTTTGTAAAGGGTTTTAATTTGACATATTACAAGTCATATAATGTGTCCATTACAAATTGTTGAAATGTGATAGGAGCGGGGTTGAGGGATTTTGCAAACAATTGCCATGTACGGGTGGACAAAAATGCCCATAATTCGGTTAATTTCTACATTAAAAAAGAAAATTATTGTTATACAGTTTCTGTAAATTCTGTAAACTGTTGTCCTTGGACCACCGTACGGGAGAGAAAGTTTTTAATATATACTTAATGTTTGTGTTTGTGTGTTTTTTGTGTAGTGATTGACGACCTCGCAAGAGTGACAAGTATCTGATGATGGAGTAAATCTCCGAAATGCGTCATAAAAGAGAGGGAAGAAAGTCACGTGACGGAAATAAAGTAAGTAATTAAGCTTAACCTAAATTATAGTATGACAAAATAAATCAACACTTTCTAGCAGTTGCAAGAACTTACTTAGTTGCTTAAGGTATTTGTTATAAGAGCATGTTTTATATACTGAGGTAACAAATTTTAAAAAGTAGGGAGATAGGTAAGTGTAGAGTTTCTTCGACAACAATAGATGCGCAGTCGATCGTTGCGCACACTAAGTTTACGTATCGCTAAACGTATTAACACACGCACAGCCAGAGCAGAGCATGAGTTAGATTGGAACAAGTAATAATTGAATAAACACAGGCCTAGATTAGTTCCCAATCCAATTTGGTTTCAACCCCTTCTCGCGTCTCGTCGCCGTGTCTTGTCTCATATTCAACTAACGTGTAAGCTTCAGCTCTAACTCGGATTTAATTCCAATCTGAGGCGTTTTGGGCAAATGTAAATGTGTGTAGGGGTTGGTTATTATACAAGGGGTTGTTCGTAGGTAATGGGTAAGTTATAAGAGCACTGGGACGGTTTGGGGAAATTATTGGAAAAACTATATGTGCAACATCACGGAATAGAAAAAGTTTTGTGCGATAAGATTCTATGACCAACCCATGTTTTGAGGACGTTCCACAAATCATAATGAAAAAACGATGCCAAGAACCTATCCAAAAGTGTAGACCCATAAAAGTAGTGAGATCAAAACAAAGTTTTTTTCTAAAGAGATTAAAAAGAAAGATTAAATTATAATTATCGGGCGTTGATATGTTTAAGAAACGGGGCAGACGTTCCTGGTTCAGAAGAGCTCGATAATATGTGTATTCAGTAGGAATGACGTGGTAGGAGTTAAGACGGATAGTTCGTCCTGGGGGGATCAGCCTTCAGACAACGAACGGGTTAGAGTGCTGTCGGGATCAGCCGGCAGACCACTGTTAGAGGAAAGTTCGTACTGGAGAGATCAGCCTTCATACAACGAACGGGGTTGAGTGTTGTTGGGATCAGCTGGCAGACCACTGTGAGAGGAAAGTTCGTCCTGGGGGATCAGCCTTCAGACAACGAACGGGGTAGAGTTCTGTTGGGATCAGCCTGCAGACCACTGGGAGAGGAAAGTTCGTACTGGAGAGATCAGCCTTCAGACAACGAACGGGGTAGAGTGCTGTCGGAATCAGCCGGCAGACCACTGGGAGAGGTAATTTCGTCCTGGAGGGATCAGCCTTCAGACAACTAACGGGATAGAGTGCTGTCGGAATCAGCTGAAAGACACTCGGAGATAGGAAATTTGGTACTGGAGGGATCAGCCATTAGACAACGAACGGGATGGAGTGCTGTTGGAATCAGCCGGCAGACCACTGGGAGAGGTAACTTCGTCCTGGAGGGATCAGCCTTCAGACAACGAACGGGGTAGAGTGCTGTCGGAATCAGCCAGCAGACTTCTCGGAGTTAGGAATGTTCGTTCTGGGGTTGGCTACAGTGCGCCTTAATCTGGTTAACAGAGAGTGAATTGTGTTAATTGTATTCCAATTTACCCCAGTTTTCCCATTTACCCAAGTTTTCCAGTTTTCGTCAGTGTTCCCATTCATCCCAGTGTTCCCATATACCTCAGTATTCCCTATCTTATATAGAGATATATTATTTAGAAAACAGTATACTTCAGAATATGTGGAAACGAGCTTTAGTCCGTCCTATCAGCAAGACATCTAAACCTTCCAGTCCAGCAGAATATAGACCTATAAGTATATTACCATCCTTATCCAAATGTTTAGAGCGAATAGTCCATCAGCAGTTGACTAAACACTTAGATGATAATAGTCTTCAGTCAGTTTCAGTCAGGCTTTCGGACGGGCAATAGCACTGCGACAGCACTTATATGTGTATCTGACGATTTATGGTTAGCGATGGACCGTAGAGAAGCTACCATATTAATTCTATTCGACTTCTCTAAAGCTTTTGACAGTGTTAACCATTAATTATTGTTTTTAAAATAAAAGAAAATTTGACTGCCTCCTAAAAGCATAACTTGGGTAAAATAGTATTTGTCTGGAAGGGAGCAACGTGTTTGTGATGGTGAAGAAATGTCTGCCTGGGAGGCTGCGACTCGTGGAGTTCCACAGGGACCCGTTTTAGGACCTTGGTTATTTAGTATATATATTGACGACATTAGTGCTAGACTAATATACTGTATGCTTCATCTGTATGCTGATGATCTGCAAATATATCTACATTATAAAGTCAATGACATCGGCAATGCAGTTGCGCATGTGACGTATGCCATCAAAAGTATTTGCCTATGGGCTGAAGAGTAAATAAGTCTTTGATTTATTTACGACTTAATAAATGAAAGACGCAACCCAATATTATAGGCTACTCCCGACTTATGAACACAATAGACTCGAACAATCTCCCCAAACTTAAAATTGAAGGTGAATTATTAGAATATCGCAGCAGCGTTAGAAATGTAGGTCTGACAATCAGTGACAGATTAAACTGGACTGAATATGTAACTGAGACATGCAATAAAGTATTTTCTGGGATTTACTCTTTTAAAAAAGTGAAAGATTTCTTGCCATTTCAAATTAGAGTGCTCTTAGTAAAATCATTAATTATGTCATACTTTACCTACTGTGACACTGTAGTCAGTGACATGACTGCGGAATTGGCTAATAAACTCCAACGCACTCAAAATTATTGTATTCGATTTATTTTCTAATTAAAACGTGATGATCATGTTAGTCCCTATTATAAGCAATCATATCTTATAAAACTTTATATCTTTTCATATTTTAACTACATTGCATTCTGTCCTTCAAACTAGAGTGCCGACTTTCTTGGCAAATAAGTTTGTTTTTGCCTTGGATGTAAGTACAAAAAGTACAAGAAAGGAGTCGACAATGCTAATCATTCCCAAGCACAGAATTGTAAAGTATAATAAATCTTTTACAGTAAAGGCATGTCGCTTGTGGAATTCACTACCAGACTCCCTTTAAACTATTGATAGCCGTGCTCAATTTTCAAAATTATTGAAACTTTATTTAATGAATAGTATTGACATGGACTGATATCTTTGCTCGGGGTGTGTAGGAAAGGGAATTGGTTTAATTTGCTTATTTAAATTTTATGTTGAATGAATGTGAGCGTGAATGTTGTTAAAAGTAGTTTATTTTATTTTATTTTTTAACTTCAATAAATATGTTTAAAATTAGGCTATTTTATTTTGTAAGCTTTAAGAAACTATAATAGCTTAGGATTTTTCTTTTTTTATTCTTGTGATTTTATATGGATTTTTCTTTGTCTTTATGTTTTGTTGTAGGCTTAAGTTAATTATGTCAATATGTTTAAATATTATAATTGTATAATTCTGGGTTAAGTGTAAGAGAGGACCTAAAGCCTAAAATTGTCTATTCTATTCCCCTTTACTACTGTGTTCCCAAATACCTCAGAATTCCCATTTACAACAGTGTTCCCATTTACCTAGTATTCCAATTCACCCCAGTTTTCCCATTAACCCCTTTGTTCCCATTTACCCACAGTATTTCCATTGACCAGATCATTCCTATTTACCCACAGTATTCCCATTGTCACCAGTATTTCCATTTACCCCATCGTTTCCATTTACCATACTGTTTTCTTATACCCCTTTGTTCCCATTGTTTCCCGTGTTCCCAATTACCTCATACTTCCCATTTACCGCAGTATACCAATTTACAACTTTGTTCCCATTTATCCCCAATATTCCCATTAAAACCTTTCTTCACATTTACCTAAAGTATTATCATTTACCCTCTTTGTTCCCATTTACTTCAATATTTCCATTTACCTCAGTATTATCATTTACTCCTTTGTCCCATTTATCCCGAGTAGTCCCATTTATCCCAGTATTCCCATTTATCCCTTTGTTTCCGTTTACCACCAGTGTTCCCACTAACCCCTTTGTTCACATTTACCCAAAGTATTACCATTTACCCTCTTTGTTCCCATTTACTCCAGCATTTCCGTTTACCTCAGTATTACCATTTACTCCTTTGTTCCCATTTACCCCCAGTAGTCCCATTTATCCCAGTATTCCCATTTACTCCTTTGTTCCATTTACCCCAGTATTCCCATTTACTACAATGTTCCTTTTCACCCCAATGCCTTATTTACATCAGTGTTCTTATCCAGAGACTATATTTATGATGACATTGGTTATTGTTTGTAGTCTACGTATTTAAATGAGGACTAAATCCAGAAATATTTATATTACTTCTGAATTTATACATGTCTTAAATTAGTTCTAGTTCAACTAGAGTTTTAGTGCTACATCGGAACAAAATTTGGAACAAAGATTAATTAGCACAAGGGAACTTAACAAACAAACTTTGATTATTGTGTTTAATGGGTGAAATCTGGTAACTTTAAACAATCAAAAGCCAACAAACAATACATTACATTGACTACAATATAACATTCGATATGTCTTCATATATCACTCCCAATGTTATACGTAAATATGTGGGGGGGGGGGGGGGAGACAAGCTTGATACATTGCACAGACTTCCTCAGATAGCATGTTGCGTTTGTACCAATACAAAAGGCAGCAAATATCCTTAGAAACGTATGATTTATGTGGCTTGCTTTCAATTTCTTTTCCTGTGTATTGATTGAGTTCACGATTACAAACGTATCGTATACCAAGCTAGGGTGTCCTCGGGGTGTTTCGAATTTGTTCGCCTGTCTATCTGCCCAATGTGAAATCTATAATACATTGCAAAGAGAAAAACCAAGTTCTTTTGGACGATTTAACTAAACAAACTTTTATACTATTTTGTTGAATATTTTAAAATGTGTTAAACTCAGCCGCCAGTTTTAGTGCTTATACTGATCATGTTAAATTATTTTTAAAAATAAATAAATGTAGAGAGCTTAATTTGAGTACAAACTTATTTTAAACTTTTGAAAAAAAATCTAGTTTAATATGAACCACTATGTACCGTGTTTTTTAATTTTCCTAAAATTGTGTTTTTTTAATATAAAAACATATTTTTTGACACCTAATAAAGAATGTTTAGCCAAAAAAATAGGTTAGCATTCTTACAAAATTTGATGCAGACTAATTTACAACGGTAAAAACATTCAGCTTGATAGCTCTAGAGGTTTATTAGAAAAGTGTACCTGTGTATAAGAAAATTAGATTTTTCAGTACAGTCAGAAAATTGCAGATAAGTCCTGTCGATCACACTAAAACATTGCAACAATATACAGAACAGTTTTTTCTTCATAATTTATCTTTAGATTAAGAGAATACAGAGGATTACGGTAGAAGACTGAATAAGATAGAAAGAAACGGGATAAGGAAGGATGAGTCAGAGAAGGGAAAAAAACAGAAGGAAACCGTAAGAGACTGGCTAAGACCCGAGGAGAAGGAAGGAGACATAAGCAGTCGGATTAGGACTGTAGCAGGCAAAAGACAGATGGAGGCACGAGAAGGTAGAAAAAGGCGAAAGAGACATAAAGAGAAAGGAGGTACACAATGAATCAGAAACAGAAAGAAGGAGATGGGAAGAGATGGTGAAAGGCAGGAGGAAACGGGAGAAGACAGAAAGTGATGGTAGAAGGAAACGAAAAATACAAGGAGAAACGGAAGGAGACAAGCGGATATTCAAGTACAAAAGGGGGGGGGGAGAAGACAAGAACAGATAAGAGGCAGAAGGAGGCATGAGAAGAGAGCGAAAACTGTAGAAACAGGAAGAGACAGAAGAAGGCTCGAGGACGACAGGAGAGGAGAGAAAACAGGATAATATAGGAGGTTATGGGACCATGAGGAAAAGGAGCAAACAGAAAAGGAAAATGATACGGGAGGAGACAGGAGACGAAAGGAAGCGAGAGAAGACTGTTTTATACAAAAAAAATGGAGAAAAACAATGAGACAAGAGAAGATAGAAGAAAACTAGAGAAGGGGAGGCAGTATAGAGAATATTCGGAGGGGAATAACACTTTAAACCAATTCAAAAAATTTACTTCGTTATTGTACCTTTAAACTGTGCAATGCAACTGTTTTACGACAATCACTAGGACTATAAATAAAGGATAAAACTAAATCAAACAGAATTAATACTCTGTTGATTGTTCTGCTAGGGTGTAAGGTATCGGTGGGGGGGGGGGATTGTGCGGTGGTTTGAGATATTGCCCCCAATCACGCAGTCATCACGTAGCCCTCTTTACCGCCGTGTTTTACGTCAAAATACAATTTACTGTTAAAAAATGAGACCAACTCCCCCAGAGTAGCAAACCTTAAAAGCAGAGAAATGTATATCCGTCGCTGCGTAAAGATCGAGCAGGGAGTTTTCAAACGCGTATCATTCGTCGGAATGGGAGTTATGAAAAACATATATTTTAAATAGTACTTAAATTACTGTATTAGAAATAGTTTATAAAAACTATATAATTTTGTCGTTTTTATAAAAAAATTCGCTTAGTAATTTAACTATAAGGCTAACAACAGACGAGACACCGGTGTACGGGACACTAGTGTACGGGCAGTGTACGGGACACTAAATTTACTATCAATTAAATGTGTGTCAACAGATGAGACACTGAGTAGCGCGCTACCAGATTCTGTGGCTCTACGGTGTCTCTCCCCGTGAGAAGCTGGGACACCGGAAAGTGTCCCGTACACCGGTGTCTCGTCTGTTGTTAGCATAAGTAAAAATATAAATTGTATTTTCGGGGGAAGACAAGCGAAGACCCGAGGAGACGTATAGGGACAGGAGCAGGTTAGAGATAGAAGGAGACGGAAAAGACAAGAAGGGACAGGAGGGGAGATGGGACGAGGAAGGGTAAAGAAGGAGAAGACAAAAGGAGGCAAGATCAGACATGGTGACACAATGAAACGGAAGGAGATGAAAGGAGACGGGAGGAAACTGAAAGTGATGGAAGAGGCTCAATGGAGAGAAAGAAAACGAAAAATACATAGAGAGACGGGACGAGACAGGTGACGGAGGAGACCAAAGGAAACAAAAAGAGGCAGAAGGAGAGGGGAAGAGACGGGAGATGGCCGGAGGGGTGGGAGGATACAAGAGAATATAGGAGGGGGTGGAGGATAAAAGGAGCAGAAAATTGAGAAGGCTGGAGGATACAGTAAACAGAGAAGGTGGCGAGAAAGACAAATGGAAACAAAATACGGGAGAAGAACAAATTAGAGAAAAGACAGAAGAAGACAGGAAAAACTAGATGAGAGTAGTTGATGAGATAGGAGGAAATATAAGACGAAAGGAGAAAGAAGGAGACTGAGAATTTAAAATAGAGAAAATTTAATTGGTGGGTTAATTTATAAAAACGAATAATCGGTTGCTAGGCGTTTGTTTTTACAAACCGTTTTTGAAATTGACCAATTTGATGCCGTCCAACAAATGTACAGTTATATATACTAATATTATAAAGAGGTAAAATTTGTTTGTTTGTATGCAGGGGGTAATCTCTGGAACTACTGAACCGATTAAAAAATTGTTTCACTATTAAAAAGCTACACTATCCCTGAGTAACGTAGGCTATAATGATGTTGATAAAAACATTTTTTATTTCAATATTTGAAAATTTAATCGGAAAATATCTTTAGGTTAGACCTAGACTGATGAACCAACACATGCATTTACATTTATCACCATAAAAACCAATTGAATAAAATAACAGATAAAACAGCTCTAATATTTCCTTTAACACCTGATTTCACACTTTGACGCAACTATTTGTATTTCTAACTTTTACGTTAGGTTTTTATTAAAGTGTAGACCTGAGCCTTGCTGGTTCTTTTAACCTTTTTTATAACAGCAGTTATAAAATATATACGAAATAATTTGATTTTAATATTTAACCATCTTAGCTTTGGGGTTATTATTAATCCTACACATTTATTATAAAGAAAACATAACATGACTATGTGTACAGTGGTTGCAGTGGGGTTTGCGTGCGGAGCACGCATGGGTTTCCCCTAGTATATTATATTATTTCTAATTATTGACTTACACACGAGTTACCATGGATTTAACTTTTCCAAATTTAATTCTAAATAACTTTATCGATGACAAACAGACAGCAAACTAGAGCTCCAAGAAAATTTCCGGCAGTTCATGATTCATACTACACGAAATTCGTATAACAACTTTAATTTCAAACATTTTTCGGTATTTCAATTGTTTCAAAATGGCTAGAAGAAAAGGTAATTTAACGTAATAAAACATTTAAATGTTTCACGTTTTTAATGTTTTGCACTCTAAATATATTTTTTCTAAAAAATACTTGCAAGAAAATGTACAGTGCGGTTAACGACAATAAATTGAACCCCCTCAACAAAACATTGAACTCACACTAAACGAAGCTCTGAATTTTCGACTTTGTTGAATGAAATCCAGAGACTAAAATTAATAAGGCTCTATCTCCTATACAAAATTTAGCTTCCCCATTTAGTTGCAAATCGGCAATTTTTGTCCTTATGCGGTAAACCGACCGACTGCGGTTACAACAGCTTTACTAGATCTATAAACTCGATTCGCTCCTCAAACTTGTTCTCCAAACTGGGCCACAAGAATCATGTAGTGGAAGAATTAATTAAGTATAATTTCATTTCTTTTTTAAAAAATTCACCGTTTCCAACTTCCTTCCTAAAACTAGACAAATAACATAGCAGACGTGTCGACAACAGCTGTTCCCGACGCTACCTGTGTTCTAGTATATGTACTAGACACTGGCATTTGCATAATAGTTTTGTGGGTTGTGAAATCGTTTGTTTTCATCTGTGAGAAAACACTTCATTTCGCTCTGAATTATTTTAAATATTTGTTTTCGGTCAGAGGAAACTGACAGATGTTTGTGTTAGCACGATTAAGTGATTCGACGGGCGTTTTTAATTAAGTGATTTTATTGTATCAAATAGGGTTTCGTTTCTCGGTGTTTTTGTAACTAACCATGTATTTGTTTCTTAAATACTGAACAATCACATCTATGTTTATTATAACTAGTAGTTCTGTGAACAGTAGACCTCGCTCGTTGAAATAACAAATGTGGTTTTGAGCTTAGGTTAAAAATAGTGTGCCAGTAAGGAAGTGAGCAGAAGGTTTAGCCAGTGAAACATTAGTTTGCAATTCCGGGGTTTCTAGTTATCTTTTTTTTTCTTTTCTTGAGCTTTAACTGCTAAAGATTTTCTTTTAGGGGGCATTGTGTTTTATTTAGGTTAATAATGCGTAAGGTAGCTAAAAATATCGCGTTATTGAGGAAAAACGTAGAATTAAATATTTACATACTTAACTAACTAAAACTTAACAATGTATTTACAGTTCCATATCATATTCCAATATTAGAAATAATGAAAACAAACAATGTTAAAGCGTTGTGCTAGTGATCTCAACAATCTCAACCCATGTACCAATACTTCCCACGCTGTCCAACGGTCATTTTTTGTATGTCCTTTATAACCGCGAGGTTTCATTTGTTTCATCTCATTTTGTAATTCAAGTAAAGCTAAGTCAAATACTTTTATGAAATAATAATTTACAAGGATACAGTTCAATTCTTTGATTTATCCTCTACACTTTCTTATAATAATATGTCATTTTTGGGCAAAAGATATATTCCTAAATTACTATTCAAGACAGGCCTAGTTTTGTTAGCAGTCTTGTAGTAGGAATATAAAAACTGGAGTTTTCAAAATAATAAATTTGAAATTGATAAATATTTTTATACGGTTCTATTTAGAACTAAATTACGAAACTTTTTACATTTATGAAAAAAATTACAAAATATGTTTACTTCTTTGTATGAAGGCCTAAATTTGAACTTTTTCCTTTCGTTACTGTCCTTTGTTAATTTTACTTAAATCATTTTTTTTACTGGCATATTCTTTGAACCTTTATCTACAAAAAAGCTATGGAACACTTTTGAATTGGTTTAGAATAAACGTATAAAAAATGGTAGAAATACAAAAACTTGGACGATTTTTAACAAATTTGAAGTTTACGGCCATTTTGTGAGCTTACCGTTAGAGATACGGAAAAAATCAAGAATACAATTTTGTTAATAATCAAATTTGCTACCCGCAAAATACCATTAGTTTTTAAATTCGACTTACGGTTAAGCCACAAACTGGCTTTGGAAAAAAGCTTACACTGAGAGAAACGGTCCGGCCGCCATTTGAATTTTATTTAAGGAGTTAAAAATGAAAAATGGAAGAAACCGTACATATTCATCGCTCGGCCTAGGAATAAAGACCATTCATGCAAAAAATCATCAAAATCGGTGGAGGCGTTTGGCCGTAATCGTGAGACAGACACACAGACACACAAACGAAATGCCGAACGGTCGAGTTAAAACGGAGACCTCGCTTACTTTTGTGGAAATATCCGTGTTGGGACTCCCTGAGTTCAAGAAAATGGTTTTTACAAAATGTCTGTCTGTATGTATGTCTGCATGTATACAAAGCTAGAGAGAAAACTATTCGATCGATTTCGAACAAATTTGCCCATACGTGTCAACTAGGCCTCTATAGATGCACGAAAAAATGTTTTGAACAATTTTGAAAAAAACCCTTTTTGGCCAAAAAACCCCCCAAATAGTCAGTTATTATTTTTTTATAAAAAAACAGCTCTAACGATTTTGATTAAATTTTGCTTATTTGTAGCCCTTAATGTACCCTACCATATGCAAAAAACCTCATCTTTCTAAAAATTCTCGTTTAGCGATTAATAATAATAACTAGTTTTTGGGGGTTTCTGGCCGAAAATGGGGTTGTTTATCAACAAATTTCAAAACGTTTTCTCGTGCATCTATACAGGCCCAATTGACGTGTTCTGTGCAAATTTGTTCGAAATCGATTGAATAGTTTTCTTTCTAGCTAATAATAATAATATTTATCTGTTAATCTCCTACTTTAATATCACCTCTTATACCCCTCCTACAATTATGAAGTCACAGTGAATCTGTTTAGTAATTTAAATATGTTCGTGAGAAAGTATGAGCCAGTTTCTGGTACCGTTTATTTATTTTGTTTTTAGTTTAGATAAATTTTTATTTTAAGTATTTAATTGCTTCAAATTAGTAAAAAAATCGCTATTTTATAGACATGTTTCCTACAGATATGATCTGTTAAACTCTGAGATTTGGGATCTCTAAACATGATTTCCTTCCCTCGCAGTTTTTAAAAAGTTAATTTTTTCTATTTTAAGGAAAAATTATGCATTTTGGTAAAAAATATTAAGAAAGCAAAGTTAAACAGCATAAAATGCCTTACAAATTTTGTCTGTAAGTTTTTTAGAATTCCGCATATAGATTCATCGCTAGAGGGCGCTAAAAACTATATAAGAATAGATTTGTTGATTTTTGTAGATTTCTTTAGATTTTGAGCCGAAATTCTGCACTTAGGTGAAAACATCAATGAAATTTTAATTTGCTGAATGATTAGATTTATTTTTTTATTTTTATTAATTGAAATTGCAGATATTATTTTATATTTTTGGGAAATTGGTATTCGCAAAGATAATGAAGATATTTTTTTATACATATGAATTTAAGGATTTGAATTGGAAATTCGCTAAAAATGGCGCAAAAGTCTTTACATATTTTTCTTTCGCCTCTAGCGGTGAAACAAAATGCATGGCTCAAAACCTAAACAAAATTGTGAAAGTCTATTTACATTTTTTCAGGCCTTCTAGTGGCAAAACTATATATAATATACTGAATTTAAAAAAAAAAATAGATACAAAATTTGTAGGACATTTTATGATGTAGGCCTACAATTTTGCTCCCTTAATGATTTTCCTTAAAATAAAAAATGCGAAAACGTTAAAATTTATTTATATATTTCTCCAAAACCACCCTTTTTTTAGAACTGCGGGGGTAAAAATCATGATTAGAGAACCCAAATACTTAACGTTTTATCACAGCTTTTATGAGAGCTGTAGGAAAATTTTCTATAAAATAGCGATTTTTTGACTAACTTGAAGCTATTAAATACTTAAAATAAAAATTGATCTAAACTAAAAACGAAATGAAAAAGTGGAAATTTTTATATTTTTTGTCTTTTATTGCCAAAAATCTTTAGCAACATGTGAATAAAAAAATCTCATTTGAACGTGAATATTTAACGTTTTACAGGTATCAACGCTGTACGAAACTTTTCTGTTCCTAATTTAAAGAGACAAATTCGTTGTTTGTGATTTAATGTAAATGTTTTACTCAATTGTTGGTAAACACCTTTAGCAATAAAACATTTTTGCTAACCTAACGTCGTAATATTGTAGTCCCTCACACAAACACTGACCAGACCCAGTAATACGAGTAGACTGTCTACCCCCCCCCCCCTTCCCATTCACATACTACCATATGTTCCGAGTAGGCCGCGAATAAAACAAACTTTAGCTCTCGTTTCAATTTGATCGAATTATTTATTATAATAAGAAGGTAGTTTATTATTTGCTGTCAGCAGCTGATACGCCCATTGCGCCGTGTCCGGGGGCCCGGTTTTACGGCTTCCGTTCAAATTTTGACCGTATATTTTGTTCAAACTTCGATTTGTTTCACGTTTCAAAAAAGCGACATCAGAATTGTCCATGATTGATCTTTAACTTAAAGGCATTGTTAAGTTGTTATCGTTGCAGGTGATGCTAACACGATATGTTTTAGCCTAAAGATATAATCAACTTGGGAAGAGCGATATTAAACCGACAAGGGTTCCGTACCAGTTCAACACGTCATATAACGAACTAACCAAAAACAATAACCATTGAGTAAATAAATTGTACATTTAAGGAGAGGCTACTTTATGCCATTCAGACTAATGGAGACGGGAGTAACAGGAACAACGATAGAAAGTATCTAGGTTCGAACCCATGTTTGAAGTTCTAAATATATCAGACTGATCTAGCGCCTTTAGTCTCTCTGCCACTCTGCTTCCAATGAAAGAAGACGGTTTCGCTCCGTATTTCTAGAAAAGTAAATTATTGGTATAGAACTAAACTAGACTTTGAGGTGAATATTTGTCTTTCTACCTACTCCCATCACCACTACAAAGTAGATGATACACTTTTACAGAGAACAGAGTTGCCATATGTTTAAATTTGAACTATCGTATATTTGGGCAAATTATCGTACAAGATACATATTGAAATTTCACTATTAGTAAAAGGATATTATGTCCGTCTATGTGACTTTTTTGTGTAATATAAGTAGTTTACTTACTTTACATATATTGTTGGCTGAAGCGTTTCGGAACTAATTCCATCTTCAGAATATCGCTCTACTGAGGTCGTTAACAAATTGAATAAATAAATTATAGCACAACACAACACATATACACGCGCACAATAACGCAATATCACAAATAATACAACCGCGTGTGCACACCATCGAATACGTTTAACTACTGAGGATACGCTGATGGAGAATACTGAGGATACCATTCTGAAGATGGAACTAGTTCCGAAACGCGTCAGCCAACAATATATGTGAAGTGAGAAAACCACTTATGTTACAAAAAAGTCACATAGACACATAGACGGACATAATTATCCTTTTTATTAAAACAGTGACTTGGATACAAACAAAAATGAATTCACTATTAGTATTTGATACAAATACTAGATTATGGATACAAAACACCATAATCTAGGCAATTTATGGATTTTAGGAGTAAACATTATTTAAAAGTCACTAAAGGTAGACACGAATTAATATTGGTAATAGTGCTGTGATTGAAATTGGATTAACTTTACAAAAAAGTGAGTGGATAGCATGAATCTTCCTGATCAGAAGATACCCGGTTCGAATCTCGGCTAGACCAGGTAACGTTTCATATCTGTAGTTTGAGGGTAGGAGGGCTGAAGTAAAGCAAACGGTGGTTGGCTCGCTTCCAAGCTGACGGGATGTGACTAGTTACCTGGTCTCCAGCTTGGAATGTATTAGCATAATTTTAATAAAATATTTATGTATGTATTTATATATATATATAAAAAACACTAAAATTTGGGTTTTTTTATCTTTGACTTCTTTAGCATTGAAGTTTGACCACGTAACCATTGACATCACAAACAATATATATTTTATTCGTACAGTAAAAATTCGTTAACAATTTCTGACTTAAGGCCTTTTGCCATAACTTCAAAGATTTTTAAGGCTACTTTTAGGGTATTTTGCTTTTAAGAATAAAACCTTATTCATACCTATTTCTACAGATCTTACAGCCGATTTTGGTACGGTTTGTTTTAAATGAAAGAAATTTTGTAATTATTAACAACAAATTATAGGATATCATTCTTATTTCATCGTTATATTTATGAAGCCAATTTTTGGGGTTTTTGTTTTTAAGGAAAAACTTGATTGATACCTATCTTTCTGGAGACCTTACGGGCCGATTTCGGTACGTTTTGTTTTAAACGAAAGATATTTTGTAATTATTATCAAAAATATTAAAGAACATCATTCTTATTTCATCGTTATATTTATGAAGCAACTTTTTGGGGTTTTTGTTTTTAAGGAAAAATTTATTGATACCTATCTTTCTGGAGATCTTACGGGCCGATTTCGGTACGGTTTGTTTTAAACGAAAGACATTTTGTAATTATTATCAAAAACTTTAAAGAACATCATTCTTATTTCATCGTTATATTCATGAAGCCAGTTTTTCGGGTTTTTGTTTTTAAGGAAAAACTTTGTTTATATATATTTCTGGAGATTTTACGGGCCAATTTCAGTAGGGTCCACGGTTCGTTTTAAATGAAAGAAAATGTAAACGTTTTTATTTCATCGTTATATTTATAAGGGCAATTTTTGGGTTTTTTTGAATGTCCTATTTATGCCTATTTCTTAAGACCTACGGGCCGATGATTGTACTGTTTATTTTAAATGAAAGAAATGTTTTTAATTTCAATCAACAAAATATGGAATGTCGTTCTGATTAATCGTTATATTTACAAAGGCACTTTTTTTAATTTAGATTACAACTCCATTGATACCTACTTCTGTAGATTCATTTTGCACTGTGAATCATTTTTTACTAACTACATCTGAAATAGCCAATCTTTAAGGTTTTTTTTTAAAAATAATGTACATTAATAATTTAGTCCTTAAACAGAAATAGCTTGGAAATGTTACCTTAACGCAGGCCAAGCCGGGTACGTCAGTTACTGAATAATTGTAAATCAACGGTAATGTTACATACGAGTATAATAAATAAGAGAAATTAAGAGCTGCGAAGTTGGTACACTGCTTACATTCACGGCAGATGGCCCACGACATCACCCTGCGGTCAGGTTCCTTCATTACCCAATGTAAGCCTTGTTAGCACACATTCGGTTATTTATTACTCATAATTTTACGATTAAAAATTATTTATAATTTGTCAAAATAATGACCCGCGCGGAGAAACGGGGACACGCTGATCCAAAGCAGATAAGCGGTACATCGTGTTGTAATTATACTTCCGTTTCTTTCTGTCCTGTGGTAGCACTCGTAGCACTGTCTTTGTTGTATGCAGCGGTTAGTGGAGAAAGTGCACGGTTAGATGTGTCTGCGTAAGTGTTGGTGGGTACCTTTATAGGGTTCCGTAAATTAAAAGGAATAAACGGTACCAGATAACTGCCACATACTTTCTCCCAGTTGAAACTTTATACCTTCCCAAGAGTAGCATAGGAGGTGGTTATTTAGAATTGCAAAAGTAGGAAAATGTTATCATGGAAAATATTACATGAATATATAACACACATCCATATTATATTATTATTATTATTTAAACTATTCGATCGATTTCGAACAAATTTGCACCAAACATGTCAATTAGGTCTGTATAGATGCACGAAAAAAGGTTTTGAAAAACAACCCCTTTTTGGCCAAAAACCCCCAAAAATCAGTTATTATTATTATTACCTAAACGATAATTTTGAGAAAGATGCGGTTTTTTTGCATATGATAGGGTACATTAAGGGCTACAAATAAGTAAAATTTTATCAAAATCGTTAGAGCTGTTTTTGAGAAATTTTGATTTTCCTCGCTTTTTGGCCATTTTTGGGTGGTAAAACCCCTTAAAAAACAAAAATTTGAAAAAATGAAAAATGCTCCTGGAGATATTCCAGAACTACACACACATACCAAATTTCATTAAAATCGTACAATTGGTATGGTCTCCAGATCTGTACACAGCCTTACAGACACACAGACAGACATAACCAAAAAAACACTTTTTTGGGTTCAGGGAGCACCAAAATAAATAGTTACACTAAAAATATTTTGGGGTTCAGGGAGTACCAACACAGATAATTCCACTAAACTTTTTAGGGGTTTCAGGGAGCACCAAAACAGTTCTACTAAAAATAAAAATTCGAAAATTTGGACGAAAACAATACTTTCTCCATATAGGTACAGGGCGGAGAAAGTAAAAAGGACTCTCATTGAATCACTTGTCTGTCTACGTGTCAAGTCGATTTCCCAGGAACAAATAAATGTATAAAAATGAAATTTGACTTGGTTTTAACACTTGAACGTAGTAAGTTATTATTTAAAAATCATAACGCATACCCACTCGTTTTTGGTAAAAGGGCGGAATTAAATCAAACAGTGGTTGGCTCGCTTTAAAGCTGACAGGATATGACTAGTTATCTGTTTTCGCTGAAATGTTCCATATTCAGAGACCGGTTATGACGATGACGTTACGTAAATCAAAAAGACCTGATGACTATTTTAAAGTATTTAATATCAAACAACTTTTTGTAAAAACTGTTTTTACTTATTTAAATTCCATTTTTCCATTTCGAGTCATTCGCATTTCACTCGAAATTCTCAAGCAGTGGGTATAAGAACAGGTAGACTTTATAGATCTGTCTCCACCACTAATTCACTTTACGCGTCGCAGATCCTTTTCCGTAATATTTCAAGAAACCTGAGACTATTTCAAAATTATGAAGTTAAGGCCTACAAATAGCAAGTTTCTTCATGGTTGGGGGGGATCATTGTGAGTCCATCATTTCTTCGGAGTATGGATGTATGTTCATATGTCGCTCTTTCTATTTTTTAATTTTTTATCGCGTTCTACTTCTGATTTTTGTAAGGGTATTTTTGTGTGGGCACTGCAGTGACGTTGCTGTTATAGTGCTGATCTTATTTATAATTTTTGTACATTTTTTAGATTGTGTTTTTGCATTTTCTTTCTTTTCTTTTTCCATAATTATTATTATTGTAAAGATATGTTGTGCACGCCTAGTGTCCACGCACAGGCCTCGTGCCTATGTGGGCACAAATCCATAGATGTATATATTGTTTAATTACTTTTATGTACATTTTTTTTATCGAATAAATAAACAATAAATATTACTCGGCCCGCATTAAAATACTAAAGTATTGAAATCGTGCGAAAATTCTAAACATTTTACCATTACTTTTTATGACTTTTCTCGACGTTTCCGAGGTCTTTGAACACGATAAAGCCAATAAAAAAAAATTGTGTCCGTGTGTCAGTCTGTATGTGGAAACGATATGTGCACTCACAGACGTCTTAGAAAACTTTTGGAGGTGCCACAATCTTCGTAATTTTATTGCAGAGTTTTGAAAAGTTTTTGAGGTTTCTACCGTGACAGGAACGTGACGTGCGTGACAAAAACGTCACATTTTTTAGTATTTAAAAAAAACAAGTGCCGAAGTCTCGAAAAAGTGTTCCATCTTTTCATCTTGTTACTATCTAAAAACCAAAGGTAACAAGTTACTTAACACCCAGCACTTGGCAAACAAAATGCTTATTAGCGAATTGCCATAGGAAAACTGAGCTATTGCAGTGGCCCTTATGGTAAGACTCAAGGTCGGGAGTAGCAAATGAGCACCGATCAT
>JAGFPH010000236.1:209300-227855 GCA_018207615.1 Philaenus spumarius | reverse complement strand
TTCAAACCCTTTCTTAGTGAGCACCTATGGCCCTAGAGGAAGCTACATACCAAATTTCATTCCAATCCGTTCGGTAGTTTTTGAGAAATCGTGATGAGTGAGTCAGTGAGTCAGTGGGTTTTGGCTTTTATATACTCGTATGTAGATGTAAATATGTGTTCGCACTCTAACGGCCGCATTTTAAGAACGGTTTTTTCCAAATTTAGTACACATGTTGGTTGTTAAAAGCCGCTCGGACTAGTTCGATAGCCAAAAAAACCCAACAACAAGAATCACGTTTTATAACTACCTTTTGAGATTTTTCGTACCAGAATGAAACATTTCAGGGTTTTATCTAAAAAAAAAATGTAGGATATTATTCTGCACATTTTGATTGTTTACACGACCTTATGGCTCACCTGGTCCCCCCCCCCCACCGATTATAACGCAAACAACCCTCCCCCCCCTTCCGCTCCCCGTGCGGGCATCTTATGATCTGATGCCGACGGCCAAGTTTGTACGCTGCGAGCGAAGCGAAGCAGTCAAAAACCAGAGGCCGCAAGGTCGAGGTGCAAACTCGCGAAACGAGTTGAAAGAAACAACGCTTGTATCGACGAAGCTGGAGGCTTAGGTGTAAAACAAATGTATTTTGTATCGCTATTCAGCGCCTTCGTGAGTACACCAATTTCCCAAATTATTTTTTAAAAACCTAAAACGTGTACATTTAATTTTGGAAATTCGCTTAGCCTATGGCAGCGGTTGAGCTGCGTCAGCGAATTATTAGGTTTCTCAGGACACATCTTTGGGTGGCACCTTTGGTCAGGTTTTTTATATTTGAACTACGGGAGACTCCAGCGAATATTACCTGCTTCAGAGCTGGGAGCAGTATTGCCATAAGTCCAAATTGAACTATCGTACATTTGGTCAGAAACTATCGTACGTTTTACAAAATTATCGTACGAGATACATATTGAAACTTCACTTTTAGTGTTGGTACAAAACACCGTAATCTAGGTTAATTTATGGTATTTTCTATAAATATTATTTTAGAGTCACTAAAGTTACTCAAATAATTAATTGCCTTATGGTGGTGGTGTTGTGAAAGTAAGTGGGTAAATGGAAAACAATATAGTAAGTAAATGCGTAGGAACAAATTATTAATTCACTTAAAAAAGTCTGAAAACTGGCAATTAATTAGGTTTTACAACAGTATATAGAATACTAAAGGTAGGGTTCACGAGTGGATGCGCAGTAACTCGTGACGTCATCGGTGATCAGTTTCTTATAAGCTTCTCATGTAAAAATTGAATAACTTTAAAAATATTTAACCGATTTTAATAAAATTTGAACCACACATAGAAAACACATCTTTAATAATAATATTTAAAAAACAGATTGTTACAACAAATTTTAATACCTTTACTAATAAGGCCTATAAAAATTACTATTTCAAATTCGACAAATGGTGAACAATATTATTTTTCATTTTTATTACTTGACATTTATTTTAATTTTTATTGCGTTATGAATATAATAACTTATAGAGAATTTCATTTTGAATCCAAATCTGTTTTAATATTTAAAATCTAATATATAGGCCTATATCAAAAAATATGTACATTTTTAAAATGTATTGTAAAATTTTGTTTACAATCCACACTTTTTCGATACTAAAAATGTAATAACAATAATTTATAAATAACGTCATTTATCATATCTTGATGATTTTTTCAAAGAATGTGTATAATAATGTACTCTGTTAATAAGACTGCAATCGATAATAAACAGCTGATTTTCATTTCTCTTAGCAGTGGGCACCGATGACGTCAAGAGTAGATGCGAGTGAACCCTACCGTTAGTATTCTATATACCGTGGGTTTTACTACGTAATGAAAAGATAAGAAAATATACATTTACAACTTGATCATAGACGAATGAATTAGACACAGTCATCTATACATCTA
The DNA here is from genome assembly GCA_018207615.1 of Philaenus spumarius. Classification (NCBI taxonomy): domain Eukaryota; kingdom Metazoa; phylum Arthropoda; class Insecta; order Hemiptera; family Aphrophoridae; genus Philaenus; species Philaenus spumarius. The sequence goes on along the minus strand of JAGFPH010000236.1, from coordinate 225,912 downwards.
TCTATACATAAAATTTAAGTGTCTGTCTATGATAAATACTTTTTCTAAGCTCAAATGGTTATGCACACCTAACCAAAGCCTAAACATGTTTTTTTTGTCTGTCTGTCTGTCTGTTTGTTTGTCTGGGCTGAACCAATTTGAACGAAACTGAAATTTGCGTGTAGATGCCTTTTTAGAGATTAATCTAGGCTACTTTTTACCCCGGAAATATTTATTGTTCCTGTTTAAAAATTGAATAAATGTAAAAACTATGGAAAAAATTAGGGGTTTGCGAACGGGCCATTATAAATAAAACAACTGATTTCGATCAAAAGCTAAACACTTTGACGAGATCGTCTGTTTTAATTTAGGCCTACTGCATACGCTGTTTTAACTGGTAAATAAATGTATCAAAACAGTATGCGATAATGTGAAATGTACTCGTTGTTAAATACACCCCAAAACCTGATTTGTAATTTCTATGTTCGTTCGGGAGCTGTGAGTTGCAAACTGGCGGAAAACGGGATGTTTAGTGTTTATTGGTGCGTAGCTTTACGTAGGTATAAAATCGATACATAGATCGATTTGGGCGAAACTCATATAGCGTTTTTCGCAGCTGGAACGCGGATCTAAAATAGGACTTTTTACGTGTAATGGTAAGCCACAATATTTACCCGATAGTCCTTTTATTTATTTAATCACATCTGCCAGCGAAGGCTCTGTTATCAACTAGTATATAATATAGACCAACAAAAACCACCGCAACTCGAGTTGAAGTATATAATACAGTTATTCTATTTACTGTTTGTGTCATTTACTACATAGATTTTTCTTGACAATCATTTGTTTACACAAATTAACCGTTTATCTTATCATAAACTGTGTATAGAATTATACTGCATCTTGATCATTTATCGCGAGCATTGTCTTCATTGTCGAACGATTTTATTCTACAGAGTGTCCCCGAACTCTCTGGACCCCTTTTGTGGATATGTTCCTGGATCCAGACAAACATATTTCACAATATAAACATGGGTCTATGATGCTTATTTTTACGTCTGTCTGTATGTGTTTTTTACAAAATACTTAATATTTTTGGAAGTCAAAGAGATATTCATCTCAAACTTTGTACACCTATTTGATGTGTAACCTTTTATCACTGTACCAAAAATTAGAAAATTATTTTAAATATTTTCAAAATTGCGGCAGTTTATAATGTTTAATGTCAAATAACTCAAAAACCGCTAACTTTACAAAAACATTACAAGAAACAAAAAAGTTTACTTTTTTAATGACAAAGACAATGGTTTGTCTATTTTGTCTGTAGCTCCAACGATAACAAAGATATTGACAAAAAAATGTATTTCTTGGTAGTTGTCAACAATACCCAGAATTACTCTAGAAACACAATAATATTATAATGTTATTATTAGCTAAAATAATATAAGTTATTTGCATAATATTCCGAGCACTTTCTGAGCTGATTTAACTAGCAAAAGATACTGAAAAAAGTTCATATATTCATAGGTCCGGAAATGCTTCGTTAGAGAGTTACAGCTGGCGAAATATTTCTCCCGTGTTTCAGATTACTCACAGAATCGAATCCCTATTAAAATGTGTAGTATGTTAATTAAGGTGTAAAATTTAATTTAATTTACGTAGGGCCCTAAAATGAGCAGATAAACTTAATAAAATAGATCCCAGTTCTGTAACTGCAGTAATTGTTGCGATATTTTATCCAAAACGACAAAATTCGGTCTCAAAAAACATGATTTACAGGGGTCCTATTTTATTAAATTTATCTGCTCATCTTACGTAATTTAATGTTACACCTTAATTAACGCCCTATATATTTCAATAGGAATTCGTTTCTGTGCGTAATCTGAAACACGGGTGAAATCTTTTTCCAGCTGTAACTCTCTAAAGAAGCATTTCCAGACCTATGAATATATGCACTTTTTTCATTATTTTTTTCTAGTGGAATTAACTAAGAAAGTGCTCGGGACATTATGCAAATAACTTATTATTTTAGCTCATAATAATTTTAAAATATTTTGTTTCTATAGTAATTCTGAGTATTGTTGACAACTACCAAGAAATACATTTTTTCTTTTTTTGGTCAATAACTCTGTTGGCTTTTGAGCTGCAGAAAAAATAAAAAAAACCATTAAAAAAATAAACTTTTTTGTTTCTTGTAATTTTTTTGTAAAGTTAGTGGTTTTTGAGATATTTCACATTAAAAATTATAACGGCCACCATTTTGAAAATATTCAAAATATTGTTCTCATTTTTCGTACAGTGATAAAAAGTTACGCAACAAATAGGTGTACAAAGTTTGAGCTCAATATCGTTTCTATTTCTAAAAATATTAAGTATATTGTAAAAAACGCATACAGACAGACCGAAAATGGAATGAGATAGGACACATGTTATATTACATTTTTTTGTTTCTTTTGACATGCTGAATAACGTGATAAAGTTTGTTCATGTGGTTGCAAGACACCCTGTATAATATAGGCCAACAAAAACCACCGCCACTTGAATTGAAGTAATTAGTAAACTTATTCTATTTACTGTTTGTCTTATTTACTACATAGATTTTTCTTGACAATAATTTGTTTACACAAATTAACCGTTCATTAATAGTTTAGCTTATCATAAACTGTGTATAGAATTATAGTGCATCTTGATCATTTATCGCGAGCATTGTCGAACGATTTTATTGTACAACACAAGAATTATCGTATTTTTTACGACCTTAAGGTAAGATCACAGATTGTTTAACAGAGGTAAAATCGCACAAATACGACAATTTTCGTACATCTGGTAACACTGGCCCGGCGTGAAACCCCCGGATTTTTGTCATGTTCGCCCTTTATAAACAACGTTTTCAAAATCCTTTCTTAGACTCTACGACACTGTAAGAATATTCTTTCAAATTTTCGTTTTTTTCTATGTTGATTCTATGTCAGTCAGTACAAGGCCTCTTATGTCTATTACCGACAGTTATCTTGATTCAAATCAGTTGATCTACCAAATTCACTTAGTTTTAGAAGTAGATTTTCTAGGGTTACTTCCAAGAATATCTTTGTATCTGTGTTCTACGCGTAGGGTAACAATTGTTTCAACACTATAAAAAGATACATTCCAAAATTGACAGTATCTGTTTTAAGAACAATTGCTGCTTGTCTGAAACTGAAAGAGTGACTTAATTGAACGTTTATTTTGGAATGAATGTTGTGCGAGAACGAGATGGTGAATCTATGGAATACGCTGGGATTGGCTACGAAAGTGTGTGGTGTTTAAGAATTTTGATTGGGTTCTTGGATACTTATGGTGGTTCGTAAGCCAGACATAAGGGACGTTTTCTTCTTACCTGCGGAGTTGCAGGATCAGTGATGATTTGTTGGATGTGTGTGTATCGAGACCCTTGGGCTCTGTGTTTGACTCTGTTAATTTTAGGATGAAGTCCTCGAGTGTGGGGATTTTGTGCCCTTGAGAGATGGTGACGTTCAGTACGTACCATGGGGGTGAGCTGACGGAGAGTTTTGTTCTGGAAGGAGTCCAACTTTTTCTTCCAAGAAACAGATGGTAGAGAGAACCAAGCTGGAGCTGCGTACATGACAATATACAAATATTTAGTTGCTAGTAGCACTTTGACTTTTGAACTTTGAACTGTTCTAAGTCGACCGCAATCGTGACCATTCAAGAAATTATTATCTGAAATGTTTAAATTATTGACTTGACCAATACGGGACTTTTGTTCTTTTACGTATGTGCGAGTGTTTTTACTGCTTTATTTAGCAACAAACCACAGCTGTGTTTTTTTATTTCCCCTACCACCAGGGGAAGTTATGTAATGTCGTGTAAATATTTTAGAGTTAAGCTGTTTTACACGGACTAAAACAAATTGGAAAGTGTTTTGGACGCCCAAAAAGCAGCTGGGAATTTACAAAGAGGAAAAGGAAAAGGAAAAGGAATCTAAATAGAAAAGGAAAAACAACTAGGATGAAACTACTATTTTTTTTTCAACATGTTAGCCCACGGATTGGAAAATTTAATCAATAAATTAAAAAAATAGTTACAATACCTGCTTTTTTGTCTTATCCAATCCTAAAATCACTATATGATTACCGCGGTTTCGGGTAACCTATGTACCCATCTTCAGATCACAGAAATAAATTAAAAGTAATTCCCTTCATTAGGTCGTCAGAACATTAAACTATAAAAGCATATAAACTTTAATGTTTTAACGAACTAATGAAGGGAATTACTTTTAATTTATTTCTGTGATCTGAAGATGGGTACATAGGTTACCCGAAACCGCGGTAATCATATAGTGATTTTAGGATTGGATAAGACAAAAAAGCAGGTATTGTAACTATTTAATTTATTGAAGAAAATACTGTCCAGTATGATGGTGGAATGTTTTAGTGTTGGACAGGGCTTGTTTGTAATTTTTTGGCTCTACCGAAAAATCACTTTCTTTGTTACACTTTTTTCATAAACCTCTCAAGCTACCAAACAAATTTTTTTTATTCTTGTAAATTAGACTTTAACCTAAAATTTTAAACTATTTTTATTGCACGAAAGTTCTTTACGAGGTGGACTTTAAAAAAATCTTACTATTCAGTGGTTTATTTTAAAATAATTTTCTTTAAAATTTCACATTGTTCACGATGGTCTAAATTAAGTATGTTCTTTAAGCTGTCTAAACTTATTAGTTTTTCGTTTTATAGGACCTAAGGTTCTTGTTTTAAGGTCTGTATTATTGTCACAAGCCGAGAAATCCAGGCGTGTCCATACTTGTAATCAACCCTGTGCTTCAAAACAATTTGCTGATGAAAATAAATTGATAAAACTCTTTTGAAATGCATTGAAAACTGATTCGGCCGCCAGACTCAATCAAAGCTCAGTCCTCACAACGCAATCTATACCAAGAAGCCTACCCCGAGGCGATCCGACCGTATTATGAGATTCAACTTTAACAAAAACAGATCAAGATAGTCATTCCATCAAGTCGTCGTTGATTCGTCCAGTGTAACCGCCCAATCAGAACTAACAACTGGCCTGACTGAGGTTTTAATGGTCGACGTAATCCGTTTCATTTTAATTGCGCGTATTTTGATTTATCGCTTTTAATTTCATTCATTACATCGGAGCTGTTCTACGACATTTTATTTTAATATGTAGATTTTGTTTTGACGCAATGCTCTGGGTTTTGTTTAAATTGGTCCGAGCTTTGAATTACCGAGGTGAGTAATTTGTTGAATAAGTAATCGGAAATTCCGTCCACACACTGCCGAAGGTGGCCATAATACGAATTTACTTGTGATCGTCTATTTTTAAGTAATGCAGACATACCTTCTATTCTGCTGTACATATTATAAAACAACACACACCGCTGGTTGTAAAAAGCAAATCGCATTTTTGTCGACAATTGTAAAAGAGATACCTAAAGAAACAAAGGAAATTTTAGGTTTTTAGACAGTCATGTTCTATACGGCCTTCAGTAAATTTTACGCAACACTCGCAGCCTTGTTCAAGGTCTTCGAACATGTTAGTGAAAAGGGATTGTATACTTTTAACGCATCTAGTTTTTTCTTCACGGAGATCCGCAATGTCAGTCGGTGGCTCATTTCGCAAGATACTTTCCTCTAACATTCCAAACACATAGCGTCAGATGGTGAAAAGTCGGTTGAGTAAGATGGGTATACAAGTTTGTTTCTTGAGAGGTTCAGGAAAAGGAACCCTCGTGCTGTGGAACTTGACGGGATGGCTATCCCTTGGAAGCATACTGTCAAGTAATTTGGCATTACACCGGCAAGTAGACTCAACTTCGACGGCTCGTGCGAAACAAGTCACCGAATGAAAGCGAATTCAGGGGTTGGCATGGAGTAGCCCCTTGCCAGTAAGAGCAAAATGCAGAATATTTCTGATAATATTGCGATCCGTGCTGATGTACGCACCCACGGCTTGTACTTGGAAAGACTTCAGGATTTTCTTCGCAGACCTACTCGCCAGCAATGGTATGGGAGAAACCCACAATGTCAGCTGGCATCTAAACTAGAAGCTTTTGCTACAAGATGCGCCTCTAAATTGTTTCAGGATGCACGCTACTCGGGCTATGTTTACATAGTTGAGACTCTCTCTGAAGGCGGTAGGCTTCGGTCTGCCACCGTATTGGATGATCCGCCGTAGACTCGGGCCTTCAGCGATTCTACTTTGCAGAAGACTCCATAGCGTATGCTACCGATTTTTATTCTGATTCAGAGTTATCATTACGGCAATACTTGGTGGTTTATGAAATCGTTCTTGAAACTCTGCAGCAGTTCACATCAAACTAGGATCATTGGAACGACCTGTTCTGTACGAGCGAAAATAATGGTCTACGATAAAAACTGTCTCTGGAGTGATAAGAACAGTTATAGTGTTAAATAACCTCAAACAAGAAACAAGAAATAACTGACATGGCCTGGCAACAATCAACAATGTAATCAGCTGGTCTAAGAAACAACCTCATACATTTCAGTACGGTTTATTTTGGCGTATAAGGAACCTTTTTCAAGATTGTCCATTGATTCGTTGGTTCTGTGTTATTTGGGAAAAGCTATCTTAGAAAAAAAACTGCTATTTTAAAATAACTAACAACAAAAAATAAATAAACGGTACCAGAAACTGGCACATACTTTCTTACAAATATATTTAAATTATTAAACAGATTCATTGTGACTTCATAATTGTAGGTGGGGTAGGAGAGGTGATTTATTAAAGTAGGAGATTATCTAATATATTTTATTATTATTATCTAGAGAGAAAACTATTTGATGGATTTCGAACAAATTTGAACCAAACACGTCAATTAGGCCTGTATAGATGCAAAAAAAAAAATTTTTTTAATATTTGAAAAACAACCCCCCTTTATGGGCAAAAAAATCCCCAAAAATCGGTTATTATTGTTATTAGCTAAACGAGAATTTTTAGAAAGATGCGGTTTTTTGCATATGATAGGGTACATTAAAGGCCACAAATAAGCCAAATTTTATCAAAATCGTTAGAACCGTTTTTTTATTAAAAAATAATAACTGTTGTTTTGGGTTTTTTTGCCAAAAAGGGGGTTGTTTTTAAAAAAATTTCAAACCCATTTTTCGAGCATCTATACAGGCCTCCTTGACATGTCTGGTGCAAATTTGTTTGAAATCTATCGAATAATTTTCGCTCTAGCTTTGTGTACATACAGACATACAGACATACAGACAGAAATTTTGTAAAAACCACTTTTTTGGTCTCAATGGGTCCCAAAACGGATATTTCCACAAAAATCTCAAACTCGATTTTTTTGCGATCACTATACTTTCTCTATAGGTACTATAGTATACTGAGAAAGTAAAAAGGGTTTACTCCTATTTGAATATACTTCCTGTATCTAACCCGACCTATTGTATTTTGACTATAATTACGACAAAGGACACTTCCTATATCTGCGTAGGACTTTGAATGTCAGCTATTAATGGACATTGCAGACCTCATGCTGGGACATCTGATCGTCTCTTTGCTGGATTAATCAAAATCTATAATATGTAATTAGTGAGCGCCATAACACGCGAAAACCCGTGGGTTTGGTAGAACGGAAATCCGTGTGGAAATTATGTAAATATTGTACTAGCTGGAGAACCAGTGGCTTCGTTCGTAGATAAATTGAAAAATATCGGGTAAATATTGAGAGTTCACTGGCCCAAAAAGGTACAGTGAGTTTCATCCAAATCAATCTATGTTTCTCATTTAGGCTTACAAACATGATCATCTGTGCGCCAGTAAGCTTGTTTGAGGTAGTATTTCACGTCTATGAGTACATTTTACCTAAAGTATTTCTTCGAACAATATTTTACACCTTAGACGCAAATAATCGAAAAGCAAATGTGTTTCTTCTGTTATAAATATGTAACTTAAAAGTAATATGAGTAAAGTTTTAGGTCTCTAGCTTTGTAGCCAGTTCCTGACTTTTAGAATATTCTAGAACGTTTTCGAACGTACCGGAATAGAAAACCTCTTCGATGGTTAAAAACCGTCTGGAATATTCTAGAACATTCACGAACCTTGAAGATTTCCAAACATTTCAGTAAATTTTGGAATATTCTAGAACATTCTCGAATCTTCTTGAAGATTGTAGGACATTCTCGAATATTTTAGTACATTTTGGAATATTCTAGGACATTCTCGAATCTTCTTGAAGATTTTAGGACATTCTCCAATATTCTAGTACATTTTTGAATATTCTAGAACATTCTAGTACATTTTATAATATTCTAGAACATTCTCGAATCTTCTTGAAGATTGTAAGACATTCTCGAATATTCTAGTACATTTTTGAATATTCTAGAACATTCTAGTACATTTTATAATATTCTAGAACATTCTCGAACCTTCTTGAAGATTCTTAAACATTTTAGTACATTTTATAATATTCTAGAACATTCTCGAATCTTCTTGAAGATTATAGGACATTTATAATATTCTAGAACATTCTCGAACCTTCTTGAAGATTCTTAAACATTTTGGTGCATTTTGGAATATTCTAGAACATTTTCGAATCTTCTTGAAGATTGTAGGACATTCTCGAATATTCTAGTACATTTTGGAATATTCTAGAACATTATCGAACCTTCTTGAATATTTTCGAACATTCTTGAACCTTCTTGAAGATTCTAGAATATTATCAAACGTTCCCGTACGTTTTGGAATATTCTAAAACATAATTTAATCTTCTAAAATATTCAAGACTATTTTGGCCGGACTACTGCTTTACCGACTCCCCGTAAGATGTTCATTGACATGATGCACTCTTTCGACACCCATCTCCCAACCCAATACCTGCAGTTCCAAACCAAAAACTTCTTCATGGATGGAAGAGGAGGGCTACCGTAATAGATAACACCAATGGGGCTGTGGGTGGGTTGCGGTGTTACAGCAGCACTGACGGACTAACCATGTGTACACCATTATAAATATTGATTAGTATAACTTTAGGAGAACGGACCCCGGTGCTTAATCCGCTCGCACATTTTTTAATAAAAAGCTTACATTTTAAGTAGAAAGATTTACATATACTGTGTGTTATTATTAAACTTATGAAGTACGTATAGTGGTACAAAATCAATTTAGTCAATTGTTTTAACCTGAACTCCACTAACTCATACTTAATGATACTACAGAATTTTCCAAAGAAATTAAAATCCACAATAAATTAATATTGAGCAGGTTGGGTGGTTTAAAAAAGTCAATGTAATGATTTTGCAAAACATTACTTTCTGTTTCTGTGCCCTAAACGTTTAAAATGTTGGTTTTTCTGAGTTACTAGTACCGGCTTGAATTGCTCCCCAAAAAGAAAACCAATATAAACAAAGTAAATTTAAACATAAGTTTGGAAACTCTTCGTTTTCCAGCTATCTACCATTTTGTTTTTGTTTTTTTACAAAATACTTAATATATTTGGATGTAGGAAATATATTTAACGCAAACTTTGGATCCATATTTGGTATGACATCTGTTACCCATGTAAACGATTTTTATACATTTTCAAAATGGTGGCAGTTTAAAACTTTTAATGTAAAGTATCTCAAAAACCGTTAACTTCACAAAAAAATATCAAGACCACAAAATTCCTTTTTTAAGGACAAACATAAAGAATTTTATTTATTATTTCTGTAACAAACAATAATCGAGTTATTAGCTAAAAAACAAAAAAATATATAATATCTTGGTAATTGTCTTTATCTTTAACTGAAAATGAATTTTTGTTTACAGTTCTGATTTTTTTCGAGAAATAAAACTTTTTTTATAAGTATACTAGCAGCTACCCGTGGCTTCGCACAAGGTCCATAGATCCGCCGCATAGTGAGTTTTAATCCAAATCTATCATTGTTTTTGTAAGAATTCAATGTACCAATTTCCAGCTCTCTCGCTTTAAGGGAAGTATAGTAATAAATGATTGTTTTGCGGGTTGTTATTACATTTTCACCCCTTAGCAGCACGCTATAAAATGCAAATATGATTTACATAGTATATATTTATTGTAAGAAATAAATGTACAAATGTCCAGCTCTCTAGTCTTAATGGAAGTATAATAATAAGTATTTATTGTTTTAGGGGTTGTTTAACCCTTACATCTAAATGAATTCTAGCATATTTCTCATTCCAGGTCATGATCTATGTGTGTGCCAAATTTCATTCAAATCCATAGAGTAGTTTTTACGTGATTGAGTAACACACACACAGACAGAAGCCATTAGATTTGTATATAATATAAGTTTATAATAATTTGCTATTTACTTTATTAACACGATTTACCTCATAATTTGTTTCTGGAGTAATTTTTGATATTATGGACAATTACTTTGTCGTGTATTATTTTCTTTATAGAAAAATGATTACAAATGATCAAAGTAATAAAAGTTCACAAAATTATGAAATTAAAATAAATAAATTGTATGACCTATCACACAACATACAAAAATTAAAAATGTAGTTTTATTGACGGTAAAAGTCACATTTGTTGTGTCCTTTTATATTTACAAATTTTCTAAAAACTTGTTCCATATTTAATAAGTCGAACGAGACCGGGTACGACTGCTATAGTCTATGAAAATTAAACTACCATTAGCGAGCCACAGCACTGTACTAGTCCTAACTCCATAACTATGTAAAACTACATTATAATCGCCCACAAAAAGTAAAAAAAAAAAACCGGCAACAACCGAACAATCACGAACACGTCCACGGCCCACGCGATTACGCCTTCATTACGAATTCCAACTCGGTTACGAAGGCTGTTGCTAATCAAATAAATAAAGAAGCACAAGAACATTTCTAGCCGGAGTAATAATAACATGAATTAAACGGAAAATAAAGGCAATGTATTGGGATCCCATCTGTCCTATAATTATAAGATGGTAGGTGATGGATGGAGCTCCATCAAACCGAATTATCATATTAATGCGCAATATTATCCTTCGAAATTGCCTTCAGCCTGGAAACAACAATTTAGAATTAAATTAATTCCGATATTTAATGACGGGAGAGGACCTTTCCATCTGATAGCGAGTTTACCTGCTTTATCAATTCTTGGGCGAGGGTACGTGGAAAATGGGTACGGCGGAAACGACTGTTTTTTCGGTTAATTATACCTTTTAGGGGGAATTTTTGTGTTCAGGGGGTTAAAGGAAATCGGTCGAATGTTTGATTTACGGCTGCCGGGTAAACGTTTCGGTACACCTTCAAATCAAGGGTTGCGGGATGATTGTTGAGTTTATTTTTAGATTGAATGGGACAAAAGTTAACTACCCTGGCGGACAAGTAAAATAGTAAGTAGGACCTCCGCCCCGTACTCGCTCCGCTCACTAACCTTCGCGGTTAAGCAAATGCAAACAGATTATTGTATGCTATGGTATTTTCACGGGAATGACGAATGAGATTTTTTATTTCAATACAGAAAAGATGCGATTTTCAAGTTATAAAATATGACCAAAACTGGTAAAGTAGGTCTAGTTTTCTATACAAATAAAAATTTCAATGTTCGTTTCTTAAAAATCTCAAATCTCCGAAAGTTCTTCACCGATTGCTTTGAAATTTCGACTCAACATTGCATTTGAACACAAGCACGTTTTTATATACTTTTTGAAAAACAACGCCATCGTTAGAAGTAAAACCACCACAAACTATACTAAATATTTTACGGCAAATGGACCGCCGTACTAAATAATAAATACATCTGTTTATTGTTGATACAGTCATCAGCTGTTTGCTCTAATGTTTCCGCATTAACAGCTGATTTCAAAAATAATTATTTATATTTCTAACAATTAGGTTAGTTTTTTGCTAAAGTGTATTCTTGCTGGTTATTTTAAACTTGATTAAAACCGCTGTTATAAAATATACGAAATAATTAGATTTGGACATTAAATTTAACATTATTTACTATTTTAGTTTTGAGGTTATTATTAATCCTACACTTTTATTATAAAGGAAATACAACATGATTATGTGTGTAGCATGTTCCAAAGGGGTTGACGCAGGGGAATCCTCTAGTAAAAATAAAATTGACAAAATTTAAATCGTCACAGGTGTTTGAAATTGTGATAGTCAGCATCTATCTTTGCTTGTGTTTGTTATTTTGATAATTTTCAACCCTTATAAGCAATAGTTTGCAAAATTCTTTCTTACAGCACTTCTGCTTAGTGGTGTGAAGCTACCTTTTATTAGGACAAAGGCGCTTTGGTCTAAGTAGGGTGGAGTTAGCGGTGGCCTATCGAATTAGACGCTCACCATACTCAGTCAAGTGTTGTAATTTCACCATTAATTGATAAATTATCAAATATTGATATTACCTACTAAAGAAAACAATATAGGCTAATAGTTAACACCAGATGTTTGCGTTATAATACAGTAAATATTTTTCGTTGATTTAGTTTGTGTTTGCTTTTACTAAAAAAAAAAACTATTGTAAAGAATAATTACCTGGTTCTAAATTCTCCAAGTTGGTTGCTATGGTAATAAAATATAAATAAATTGTGTTAAGCTTTGGACCTAAATCAGCTTTATCTATATACAGTATATAAAAGCGAAATACCACTCACTCACTCATCACGATTTCTCAAAAACTACCGAACGGATTGGAATGAAATTTGGTATGTAGCTTCCTCTAGGGCCATAAGTGTTCACTAAAAAAATGTTTTAAAAAATTGTAAATTTTAGGGGGTTTTGGGGGGTAAAAATTACTAAATCACGATTTCTCCAAAATTACCGAACAGATTGGAATGAAATTTGGTATGTAGCTTCCTCTACGGCCATAGGTGCTCGCTAAGAAAGGGTTTTAAAAAATTTGAAATTTTAGGGGGATTTGGGGGGATCAAAGTTATTAAAACACGATTTCTTCAAAACTACCGAACGGATTGGAATTAAATTTGGTATGTAGCTTCCTATAGGGCCATAGGTGCTTAATAAGAAAGGGTATGAAAAATTCCGAAATTTTAGGAGGGGTTTGGGGATCAAAGTTACTAAAATCATAATTTCAGATCTTTTATTATTATGACAATAGTGCTTTTATTATTTAAGATCTACATATATATAAGCCAAATACCACTCACTGACTGAACACTTAAAAAGAATACAATTACATTAAAAAGACTGAAAATACCAACCACCACGGGCAACGCCGTACGGGTCAGCTAGTATATGTATATAGATACGTAGATGCCGTGTGTGTAAATGTGTGTATTAAGTATAGTGTGTGAAAGCGTTGTATTTAGGAATATGTATGATCTGACTCTGGACTGCGAGAGACGTCAGACCCCTCTTAGATGAAGTTAGTAGGCCTATATTCCTAACTTTTAATATTTTCTAAATAAGCACTCCCTCCACATATCAACCTATATTGTGTTAGTTGTGAACTAGTGTATAATTAAAGGGGATAAATAGTTTAAAGTAGTTTTTAAAGTACCTTTTTATAAATTCGACCGTGTGAAGAAACCGCGTAAAGAAGGAAATTCGGTAAGTTTTACTGTTAATTGCGCTAATTTGGACGATTATCGAAAATTAAACCACAAACTTAGATGCCACCTTAATTTAATAGCCCATCCACTCTGCATACGGGAGTAATAAAATCCAAGTTTTTAGAATTATGCAAATTGCCGAATGGCTTCCGGAAATTATTATTGACACAAATTACCTCGGTCGTGAGTTATTCGTTGATGTGTTCATAAAACTGTCAAACATTTTGTTGGAATAACGCAGGGAGAATACTTCAAAGAATAGCAGAGTTACTTTCCATTTCGTAGAGTGGCCGAGAGGTTGAAGGCGATAGTCTAGTCCGCTGCAATTGGAAAGTGCAACTCTGCTTAGGTTCAAATCTTGTTACCCGGGCAGTCCTCTGCTCTCCGTGCTTCATGGTTAACTAGCGTTAGACTTTTTTTGGCAGGGGATGAAATGCCCTTACGCAGACCTCTCGTCAGAGAAAGTACTGTGGGAATCGATCCTCCTGGACGCACTACCTACTAAAACACCTCCTTCCTCCCAAGTGGAAGTCACTCTGAATCGAACACAGGCACAAGAGCGATGCGCCGACCTCTCCAGAGGGGCAAGTTACACACTCCAGTACCGTAAACGGACAGAGTCACTCCGCATGCATCGCTGGGGGAAGCGTCAGTAGCATCTAGGGGTCATTCCCTAATGGCTGCAAGCAGCAATCTGAAACTCACTTAAAAAAGAAAATGAAGGCAAACAGGTTAGTGTCAATCTTGATGGAGTCGCAGCGTGAAGAAACCTTTGGCGGGTCGTCCAGGTTAGCGGCAGGCCGAGGCCTACCATCTTCCGGGATGTCGAGTCTCCTGTAGATCTCGGCTATATGAGGATAGCCTGAGTCGCGTGCATCCTGAAACAGTTTAGTAGCAAAACCTTCTAGGGTAGGGATACCGGCTAACCCTAGAATGGTGTAGTTCCTCACGTACCATGGCTGATGCGCTAGTCTGCGAAGAGCAGCTGTCTGAAGAGTCTCCAATTTTTTCCTGCTGGATTTGCTGGCAAGCGCCCACCAAGCGGTAGACGCGTACATCGGCACTGAACGCACTAACAACAGAAAAATCGTGAATTTAGTTTTTACTTTAACAAGGGGGAGAGGAAACCATGAATTCGCTTTCCTTCGGTGACATTGCTCTGCACTTGTCGCCTGAAGTTGAGTCGACTGCCCAGCGTTATGCCGAGGTGCTTGACATTAGGCTTCCAAGGGATAGCCACCCCGTCAAGTTTCACGGTACGAGGGACTCTAGTGTCATTCCCTGAAGCAGATGGAGGAGTCAGATTTGTCCGCATTTATCTTAATGCGCCACAACAATATATCGGCAGCAATAGATACACACCGCGGTTTTAGTGACTTTGCATTCGTCCGTGCACTTACGTTGCCTGTTCACGGCAGTTATTAGCGAATTTCCATAGAAAATGTGAGATATTGCAGTAACCCTTGTGGTGAGACCTGAGGTCGGGAGTAAGTAAATGAGCACCTATCATTGTCCACAGAACACGATTTGGGGTGTCACAAACTATATATTATACAGGGTGGGAGAAAAGTCTGAGAACGGTTTAATATTTCGTATATAATTAAAAAATTTAAGGTAGCTGTGGTTGAGGAACCTCCTGTGTAAAAATACTATTTTATTAAGATGTAAAAAATTTGGTCAGCCATCTTTTATCCGCCATTTTGAATGTAACCTTTTAAATAGGAAAGTGGTCTTGTGATACATCATTTCGATGTAGAATTTCAGACAAAATCAGTGGTGAAAACCGCACATCCATATCTCAAACCGTTCTTCAGATAGTTGCGTTTATTCACATTGAATCATAAAATTTAATGTAAAAATGAAATAAAGTACACTGAACTTCTTATCTATCAAATTTTAATGTTGAATGAAATGAAATATTATCAAACAAACAATTCATAAGCAATTTAATGTATATAAATTTTTAACAATAATTAACAAAAATAATAATAATAAATATCACAGATGATTACAATAGGATGGCAGAGCAGTACCACGGAATGGTAAACGTCCTGGGTTCGAATCCCGGTCTTGGTTTATGTTTTTCACGTGAAATTCAGTTAAATTAACCCTTGCTGAGGAGTGTGAAAGAGGAAAAATTATTACAAATAAAAAATGTAAAAATAAACCAAACAATTTAGTTTTGTATGCTGATTACTGTAATGTTCAGACATCGTCTAGAAGGATATAGAGATTAAAAGGCACGAAGCTATTAATTATACGATAGAATGTGAATAAATTATAGGTAAACATTGCTAAATCAAATATGTTTCATAAAAAATGCAATTAACGTCAGTCCTTTAAGGTCAGTAGTAATGGAAATTGTTTCCTTTTTGTTGATCAAACGAAATTATTGGGTTTAAATATAGGCCCAGATCAGAATTTACACTGGAAAATACATGTTAATTAGTGTTCGTTTAGCATTAGGAATGACAAGAAGTCCTTTTGATTTACAAACACTAAAGTCTTTATATGATGCTCAAGCTTATTAACACAAGAGGGATGACATAGTTTTGTTCGAAACTGTTCAGCAGAGTCGGTATTTCGCATAGTACGGCTTCAAAAGTGGATATTGTGTAGAATACTACACCAAGTATTGGCCCCCATATGATATTTTCTAGGGGTGGGGGGGGGGGGTAGACCGGGGTACGGGGCTTAACACCTTCACTGCTAAGGACGCACATGTGAGCTTGATAGGAACACTATGAGAAGCGGCCGACGCACAGTGCATTGCACGCCAACCCTCATATTGGGAGTATTTTCAATACACAATGCATTGCATGCTTCGCACGCCAATCTCCAAATTGGGAGTATTTTCAATACACATGAATTGCGTGCTTCACACGCCAACTCCAGAATTGGGGGTATTTTCAATACACAATGCATTGCGTGCTTTGCATGCCAAACCCCGTATTGGGAGTATTTTCAATACACAATGCATTGAGTGCTTCTCACGCCAATCTCTGTATTGGAAGTATTTTCAATAAACAAGCATTGCGTGCTTCGCACGACAACACCCATACTAGAAGAATTTTCAATACACAGAG
>JAGFPH010000236.1:186391-198868 GCA_018207615.1 Philaenus spumarius | reverse complement strand
CCTATAAGAACGAATTGGAATGAAATTTGGTACGTAGCTTCCTTTTAGGCTGTAGGTGCTCGCAACATTATCAATGAAATTAAGTGAAAGTCAAAATTAGTAAAAAATATAAATTAAAACGATTTATTTAAAGCTGTTTCATGTTAGATAGTAGTTTATAGGAATAAAATGTTCAGTGCTTTCTTAAATAGCGTAGCCTTTTATCCATGACCACAGTAGGATACGCACGGGTATTCAACGAACACTTAAAAAGAATACAATTACGTCAAAAAGACTGAAAATACTAACAACCACGGGCAACGCCGTAAGGGTCAGCTAGTGTTATTATAATAAAGGTGTAGAATTAACTATAACATCAAAGCCAAGATGGTAAACGCAGTTAAATGTCCATTCATTTAAATACATTCAATAAACATAAAATGTCCTTTCATCAGTCTAGGCCTAACCTAAAATTATTGTGTCTGTGTTTAATTTATTTTATCTGTCTTAACGGCAACATACGTACAATAATTTTAGGTTAGGCCCAGACTTAAAATTACTTTCTAGGCCTAACCTAAAATTGTTGTACAGTATGTATGTTGCAATTAAGGCAGGTAAACTAAATTAAATATACACACAATAATTTTAGGTTAGGCCTAGACTGATGAAAGAACATTTTATGGTTGTTGAATGTATTTCAGCGCTTGACGGTAACATCTGAACTACGCCGCGCGCCGGACGGAACCGAACGTGTCTCAATTTAAATTGACGAACCAAAACACATGTTTCTTGAATGTATTTACATTCATTGCCATAGCTACCAATTTTGTAACGCTTTTTCGTTACTCGTATTTTATATTTGTCATTGCCATAGCAACCAATTAATGTCACGTTTTTTTCGTTACGCATTACATTTTCTATTTGTTGACTCCTTCCGCAACCCGCGTTAAGGAACTTCGTTCCAAAAAACAGAAAATGGCGGCTGGACACGGTTAGTTTTAGGACAGAATTATTGAAACTGTTTACTGTAGATAATGCAACAGACACTCGGGTGAATTAATACGCCACATTTTGAAACACCATGTGTACACATTTAAAAATTTCTGTTTTTATTTTCCGTTCGAGTTATGATCTCAAGCAGTATTTTTATTTACAACCATCCAAGTATGTAAATTTGATTTTGAAAATTGCTCATTCGATTCTTGACATCACGAAAACGTTAATAACAGTCCTTTCTGTTATCTTAAAAAGCGTAACAAAACTGAATTATGACCCAAGTAGAGATTGTAATTACCTGACAGGCGCACAATCTAAACCAATAATTTGAATTACAAAAGAGCAATTACAATTTTCGGGAACAGGAATACGTTACGAGTATTTACATCTAAATGAATTTTTAATCATGAATGGAATCCGATAAGATACCTAAAATATTTATTAGTTCTGGTGCCCGAGAATATCAGACAACCGGTAACTTCTTTAGTGTCGTCTGTTCTGCGATTGGTCGAAAGCCGACCTTCAATGACCTTGGCGCAACGTCCTTCATAGACAGTTAAACCTCTGAACTATGTCTTACTAGCTGGTGTACCCTACTTACGCCCGTGTTAAAATAAGGATCCATCACCAAGAACCCTCTCAACTCATATAAAGATCGGATCATACACACAAAAACTTTTCTTCTTTTTTTTAGGGGAAAGCCCTGCGTGCTACGCACGCCAACCCCGTTGAAGCCTTCTATACACATAATTATGTTATGTGTTCTCTAAAATAATGGTGTAGGATTAATAATAATCTAAAATCTAAGGTGGTAAATAATGTTAAATGTCCAAATCAAATTGTTTCGTATATTTTGACAGCAGTTTTGATAAAGTTTCAAATGACCAGCAATGCTTAGGTCTACACTTTAATAAAAACCTAACCTAAAAGTTAGAAATACAAATAATTGTTTCACAGTTTGAAATCAGCTGTTAATGGAAATTGGAGCAAACAGCTGATCACTCTATCAACAATAAACATATTATTTAGTATAGCGCTCCCATTGCCGTAAAAATATTTAATATAGTTTGTGCTTTTTACGTCCAAAAATGGCGTTGTTTTTCAAAAAGTGTACACAAACACGCGTTTATTCAAATGAAACTTTGTGTAAAATTGCAATGCAATCGGTGAAGAACTTTCGGAGATTTAAAATTTCGAATAAACAAACATTTACATTTTTGTTTATATAGATCGACTAGCTGGCTCGACCCGGCTTTGCACGGATAGACAAATCAAAGTTAAATGTATATTAACAAAAAATATATTATATCAATAAATATATTACACTATATTTATTTCTTATGGGGATTTTCAGTAACTTTGACCCCCCAACCCCCCCTAAAATTTCGAATTTTTTAAAACCCTTTCTTAGCGAGTACCTAGGGCCCTAGAGGAAGCTACATACCAAATTTCATTCCAATCCGTTCGATGTTTTTTTGTAGTAACTTTGACACCCCAAACCTCCCCTAAAATTTTGAATTTTTTTTTAAACTTTCTTAGCGAGCACCTATGGCCCTAGGGGAAGCTACGTAACAAATTTCATTCCAATCCGTTCGATGGTTTTAGAGAAATCGTGATTTTGTAACTTTAACCCCCCAAAACCCCCCCTAAAATTTCGAATTTTCATAAACCCTTTCTTAGTGCGCGTCTAGAGCCTATAAAGAGTATTAGCGCCAAATTTCATGTTTGTAGGCCTCGTGGTTTTGAAGAAACTGTGATGAGTCAATGAGTCAATGGTATTTGGCTTTTATAAGTATAGATATACTACAGAGCGACATGGAACACTCGGAGTTGATTCTGCGGGTGGAGATAAGGGACAAAATGAATAAAAATCTTCCCATAAGTCACATTTGGGAGTATTTAAAACATTTTAGTTACAGACATTTTGATTGTTTCAAAATTAATTTCGAGTGGTTGAATTAAACACAGTTGTGTAGCATATCGTTTGAAAGCTTATTTGATTTTGAATCCAAAAAGAAGAATAATTAATTTTTTTTTTTAATAGTACTGCAAAGTGGGGCAAAATCGGAAAACACGATTTCGTTGTGTTTGGCCGCCATGTTGAATCGGTTAAATATATGGATGTGCAAATTTCACCGTTGGTTTTCTCTTGAAATTCTACGTCGAAATGATGTATCACATGACCACCTTCCCATTTAAAAAAATTAAGTTATTCCAAGATAGCGGACAAAAATTTTAAACTCACCTAAAAGTGGTTCTTGTATGGTTGTGAATAACTGCTTTTATTTCTACCTCATAAGACTCGTTACATTTTGAGATATTAAGCTGTTCCCAGACTTTTCAAACACTCTGTATACCTTTTCTGCTGGCTCAGCGAGAATTTGACAACTAGGGAACGTGTTTCTCTTGGCTTGTGATGGTACTGCAGAGACTAGGTATCAATAATTACAGAGACGTGTGAGTTTCGAAAATCTACATGTATTAATCAAAATCCTTCAAATATTTAAACTACTTGTGAATCTACAAATGAGTGAATAACATATCACCAACTCACTTCCTCCAATAATTAAATTCCTACAACAATTTTATTAAAATGCCCTGACAAATCACAATCGTACACATTATTTAAAACATAAAGTAGGCCCTCCAAGCTGCCTAAACAAATCAATTCCTAATAATAGAATAGCGAATTCATTTAACACATCACTTAATTAATCCGAATATACTAACGTATTGACAAACTAATGTTTTTCCCTTGAAAATGTTTATCTTTAAATTGGTAACTGGCCCCAATTGCTTTACAACTCTTGGTTTAGCAGCTAATTCTAATGGCTCGGTTCCACTAAACTAGGAAGCGGAAGCTTGCTTGGTTGCTCTTAAGTTTGAATCTGTTTGTATTCGTGAGAGGTTTATAATAATAACTTAGATCAGTTCTTATTAAGTTAAATAATTAATTTAAAGCAATATGCTACCCTTTTAATACAAAATATTGACAAATGAAAGAATAGAACATGTTTTAAAAAATTGGGGAAATCACACCATATAAATTGCCAATTGAAAGCAAGCAGTGGCCAAGCAAGTCCTGCTTTCTGGCGGCATTTGTTGACACTAGGTGTAGACCTGGTGTTTTACAGAACTGCAATGGTACTCTAAAGCACTTCCAGGCCTCAACTTGTAGATAAAGCCACTGTTACCTTTTATAAAGACAGTTGAATTGGGTGGTACTTAAAAGTACCGTCGGTCATCAAAGGGTTAAATTGGTAACTGGCCCCAATCGCTTAACAACTCTTGGTTTAGCAGCTAATTCTAATGGCTTAGTTCCACTAAACTAAATACATCTTGTACTAACTTAAGTATGAAATCAAATGGCAAGTATGTGTTTTCGTTCTTTAATTCAAAAATTCCTACTCCCCGAGATCTGTCTTACAATTAGAAAATCTACTTAAATTTGTTTAAACATTTTTTCCCTCTCCTCTCCTCACTTTCACTTAATTAATTTTATGTGGGTATTTTATCAAAATTTGGTCGCCTGCAACTGTATTTCACACTGGTACACCACCAGACACTTTCACCCTTTTGAATATCTTCCAGGAATGAATTTTTTTAAGACTTGTTTAATTAATTGATACTGAATGTAGATCACTAGATGTTTTTTTTCCGATGGAGAGGGGAATGCATTAGGCACCATCAAGGAATACGTATTCCTTGGTGTATGGGACTCCCGGTTCATCCGGTATACCCACTAAACCCTAACCTCCATTCTTATGCAGGCAGCACCTCCTCCCTGGAACCGCCGGATATTTCAAGGTGGTACCCCGTATTTTACTGATACGATGCTGATCACGTATCGATACTGATCACTAGATGTTTACTTCATGATGGAAATTTTGTAATAGACCACGTTTTTCACGCGTTGCTGCCCCACCTTTTTTTGACGCCTTTACTTAGCTCACCCTGGTTGGTCCGTTTGAAAATTGTTTCCTTATGATTGGCTAACGATTTTGATACATTTGACATTATTTTCTGCTCACATATTTGGCCTACGTGATTGTAAATGCTGCCGTATGCTATCCTCAGGTTGTAACCTTATACTGGGCATCCGCTTTTTACTTCCACTCTACGATGAATTGCCTTCTAATTTAATTTGGTCTTCTTTTGTAAATTTATTTCTTAATCATTATTATTTTATTATTTTTTTATAAGTTCTTATTGGTTGCTCTTATTTACCAACAACCCTGACAACCACTAAGGTATACATTTTTTCAACCTCTTTAAACAATCAATTAGAACAAGTTTTTCAAATATGTTGTGCTTATGTAAGTTGGAAATCAGTGGTTAAAATTTAGGTAGCCTTCAAGATAGTCTCGTTTTAATATTTACAATTTCAACTCTGTTAGGAATAGTTGCATATACAAAGGGTTAGTATTATTAGCTTCATTATTATGATTAGGAAACAATGTAAAACTTATACGTCCCAAGGCAAGAAATATTGCGAAAGATATTGAAAAGTATTGTAATAGCTGTGACAAGCAAATTCCTAGTTAGCTACCCTGTTTAGTAACCTGTATGGTTATATATGCTCTTGACTGACCTAAAAGCAAGGCAGGTGGTTTTGAGACGTACACGGGGACAGCCAAAGGCTCTGCTCGTCGGTAGGCTGGTGCTCTTGGGGAGATCTTTACCTTGAAAGTACACGACGACAAGGTGTGCAAATCTATATATACAAAATAAATACCACTCACTGACTCACTCATCACGAAATTTCAAAAACCACCGGATTGGAATGTAATTTGGTATGTAGCTTCCTCTAGGGCCCTAGGTGCTCGCTAAGAAGAGTTTTAAAAAAAATCTAAATTTTAGGGGGGTTTGGGGAGGTCAAAGTTACTAAAAATCCATAAGAAATACATAGTATATTATACTTATTGATATATTTTTTTGGTTACTATACATTTAACTTTGATTTGTCTATCCGTGCAAAGCCATATCGGGCCAGCACTAGATTATATATAATCATTCACTACGATTACATTAAGGTGATAATTTGGAGGTGCAGCCAACTAACTTATACGTTATTGAGTTTGATAATTCCGGTATTTAGAGTGCTCTGTCTTGAGATTTAATTAGTTGGATATGATTGGAATTAATAAAATTGTAGAGGTCGATCTTTGTATGATCAAATTATAATAATAAGTAGTTGAACTTTGATTTAATGTGCAGATATAATATATAATATATGTAGATATAATTGTGATTAGAAGTTTACAGATTAAGTAATTAAATAATTAAAATACCATTGAACCAAGGCCGTAGCCAGAGGGGAGGGGGGTTAGGGATCAAACCCCCATCGAAATCCCTAAATTTAGTAGTAAAAATTAATACTAGGTTTAAAAAGTGCAAATTAAATTATAAAATATACAACACAACAGAGTATCCATATTTTACTTCATTGTGCACTGATATTTAGATTTACTTGATTAAACTACAACGTACAATACACATAGAGCAGTAGGTTACAGCCTTACTCTCTTGTGAGCTTTATCTTATCCATTAAATAAGAAAACTATGAAGGTTCAACAAAAACACTTTACTCTAACACGCAATGCATTGTGTATTGAAAATTCTACCAATACGGGGGTTAGCGTGCGAAGCACGCAATGCTCTGTGTATTAAAAACTCTGCCAATACGGGGGTTGGCGTGCGAAGCACGCAATGCGCTGTGTATTCAAACCCCCCGCCCCCCCCCCCCCCCCCCCCCCCGAAATGTTTTCCTAGCTACGACCTTGCACTGAACCACGATCGAATGCAGTAACTTAATTTATGAACCCTTGTCATTTATGAACCCTTGTCATTTATTTGTAACCTAAACAACTCCAAATCCAAAATCACTTTTCATCTGATGGGTACTTTATATTCGAGCGCATTTACCTGAAAACTGTATTCGTCCCACAAAAACCAAACCCTTAAAACCTTTATCAACGCGTTACTCAAAGTTTTCACCGCAAAACACGATCTCACGGAATTAAACTCGCCGACAAAATTTAGCCGCAAACGACACTCTTGTAAAAACAATACCTCGAGTTGCCCTCCCGGGAGAAGACAAATTGGTAAGAAGCCGGTAACGCGCCGAGTAATGTGTCAAGGGGGGGGGCTGCGAGGGGGTAGTTAAGTGGCCAACTTTTGAATATTGAATAACACGCGTCACCGTGGTCCGTGTAAATTGTTTTATCTCTGAGAAATAATTGAGAGAAAAAAAACTCGCGGGTGCGGAGCGCCTGAACACATTAAACACTTTGCGGCGCAACTGCTCCAAGGTTTCGCCCGAAATAAATTACCTCTTACAACCATCAGCTGTGCTGCTTTTATTAAAGGTATATTTTACGTTTCTTGGAATAATTTTTAATCTTATACATTTTTAACTCGCCCGCTTGAGGGATTGCGTTTTAAGGAAATTCATAATTTCGCGAGTGTTTTCTTTTGTGTAATAATTGCCTCGTTAATTACTCACACGTTTCGAAGCATTAACCTCTCCGTGCTTTGCAAGCCGACCCCCGTACACCCACTGCTTATGAATGAATTCAGTCTGGATTGACCCAAGTTTCTTGGATTATACATATTGAAAGCGATGAGCACTCTTCCTAGCGGCTAACTTTATGAAAAGGTCCAGCAGAAGAATTTCCAGACAGCAACTACACGAAACGCTACCAACTGCTCCTTTAGTGACAAGGCAGGCCGGTCGTTTGACTCTCGCCACCACAAAATGAACCACTGTTCTAGTCCACCACACAACTCCTCTGTACGTCATCTCATGTCTCACCACACAGCTGTAAAGCCAAAGCATGAGAGTCGGCTTAACCTCAATTTTTGCCCCATCAGCGTCCATTTACCACCATCGATTACTCGATTTATTTGTGCACAAAACTTAAGTCTCTTGACTAAGATTACTCCCATATACGCAACCTCTGTTTCTATGGTAATACCACTACCTCGAAGGATTAAAGGACCAAAGATCTCCAGTTATACCTTTTCCTGGTAAATGGAATGCCTATCTCGTGTCCGAGTTGACACATCGTCCTGTTCTTCCACCACTTCCCCAAAGTCCCAAAAAAAGCCAGTTCTGTCACAGTCGGTAAAAATCTGCCCAACTAGTATGAAATCATCAGCATAGCTTTACACCATATTATGTGCACCCTTACCTCAGATATGGTGCTCTTTCGGGGTTTATAGACGAGGATAGTTTTTTTTTTTTTTTCTAAAGGCGAAAAACCTAGGTGGTTATCATTGCCTGGATAACGAAGAGCATTCGTATAATGCTCATACTATCACATACAGCTATAAAATTAAACTTTTAATTTACACACACTACAGACACTACACGATAAAATAACAACGACAAAAACATTAATTACACAATAACAACTTGTCACAGGGCTGTAAAGGGCCCTGTTACATAACATGAATAAAACTCTAATTAAAATAATATGTAATAAATCTAAACATGGTATTTAAGTTACATAAAAGTATGTTGTTTCAAATTTGGCCAATTACATTCAACCGATGGAGGAATGCTAACACCATATTAATGGTTTGGGAGTCATCACCCAGCATCCTCCGAATGCAATTTGGTAGGCAAAACCTCTTCCGAACATATTTCAGCTTTTCACAATCTAAAAGTAGATGTTTGATTGAAAGGAGGTTTAAGCAGTAAGGACAAAGCGGCGGATCCCCCCGACGCATCAGAAACCCGTGGGTTAACCCAGAATGGCCAATGCGTAGACGAGAAACCACCACTTCCTCTCGACGGCTTTGACGGTTTGAGGATATCCATGGCCGAACAGTATCTTTAATTTGGCGCAGTTTATTTCCTTGTACTGCTACCCACTCTTCTTCCCACTGTCTAAACAGGGCTTGTTTTAAAGAGGACATAAAGTCGGACGACATTACTCTACTCACGCTAGGCTGTAAGGAAGTGGCTTCCACTAGAGGCGAGTGAAGTTGAACAGGTTCAACTTATACTCCCCACTAGCCGGGGAGTATTGGTCACGTAACTTACTCTCAGTTAGTACTCTCTTTGTCTAGACACGCACTCGCTATTCCTCCCCACAGTCACAGTGCGTTTCACAAGAACAGCTTTCCTCATCAGCGTGTCTGCTTTACTAATGTGAGGTTCCACTAATCCAAGCAGTTCGTTAAATGTTCCAACGCTCATTCTCATGTGCCTTTTGTACTCCCATGGATCCTCTGCAAGCTCTCGAAAGAGTGAGAGGCCCCTAATAAGTCTCTTCTCCAGACCCAATCTTTTTCCCATAATCTACTTTTGTTTCACAATTCTTGTAACTCTTGACTGAAGTAAACAGCCACTTCACAAATGACTTCATCAAACTCAACGTCGTCCGACATGGTTAGCACTTCACTCTTGACTGACGACTCGCCGTGAGAGTAGTGTGGCGAGTACTCGCCTCATCTCTACATTTAATCTCCGCTGTTTTCACTAGCGGGTACCACTATCCTCTGCTACTAGCAGCTACTATTATCCCGGTCTATAAGCCCCTTTTAGGGGAACTCGGTAGAGTCTGGAAACATTTTTTTCTATTCAAAAGAGAATTATAAGATAATTTTTAATTTAAATCGTAGACAATAAGCAGAAATTAATTTACGAAATTAAAATTTTTAACTCTTTTCTGTATATATATCCTGAATGTCCTGCTCTTTTTTTTTTAGAAGCAATTATATGGGTTTCGATCAGTACAAACAGGGATATTCCATGAGACGGTAAATGCTTCAATACCCAGTACATAGATTAAAATTGTTCGAAAAAGGGGTGCGCTATTCTGGTCTCAAATTGTACAGAAAGTTGCCAGACAGTATAAAGGAAGTGCCTTGCAATTAAAGGCATCAAAAATAAACTTAATTATTTCCTTGTACCTTAAGCCATTCTACTCGATGGAGGAGTACCTTAGGCTTTAAATAGATTATATAGTTTTTTTTACGATTGATGTGAAATAGTATTTATAGTTATGTATGTCTTATTTTATTTACTTTGTGTACTACGTGTAGCCTATATGTGTATTAATTTGTATAATATTGTCTTTTGTATATATTTTTATCATTTGTATATGTGACAACTCAATATCTACTGGAGAAATGATATTTGTAACCGAATGAGGCCAATAAATAAATAAATCAAGCAATCAATAGCCTGATAAAACACACTGGTCATCAACCTGCAAGGCTTTAAAAAAGGAAGCAGCTTTCTTGAATTCTCCACTGTGTAAACACCTTCGGGACATTCTAAGCTCCACAGTCTCACCATGCAAGAGAGGACTCCACGACCTTTCCCTGGTGCATGGCCTTAATCCATCGTCAAACCACATCCTCAACTCGATCAGCCTCGATGTTTGACTGTTATGGTGTTGTCAGCTTCAGTAAATTTTCGGCAAAATACAATCTCTAAAAGGTTAAAACTTTCAAGAAAACAAAAAATTTATTTTTAATTTTGTATCCATCTATACTAATATTATAAAGAAGTAAAATTGGTTGGCTTGTTTGTATGTAGGGGGTGATCTCTGAAACTACTGAACAGATTAAAATTTAGTTTTACCACTAAAAAGCTACACTATCCCTGAGCAACGTAGGCTATAATTCATTTTGATAAAAACATTTTTTATTTCAATATTTGTAAATTTAGTCGGAAAAATTCTTAGCTTAGGCCTAGACTGATGAACCAACACATGTATTTACATTTATTACCATAGCAACCAATTGAATAAATTAACAGATAAAACAGCTGTTTGCTCTGATATTTCCATTAAAATCTGATTTCAAACTATGAAGCAATTATTTGTATTTCTAACTTTTAGGTTAGGTTTTTACTAAAGTGTACTCCTGAGCCTTGCTAGTTCTTTTAACCTGTACTATAACTGCTGTTTTAAAATATGCGAAATAATTTGATTTTAACATTTAACATGATTTACCATCTTAGCTTTGGGGTGATAATTAATCCTACACCTTTATTATAAAGAAAACATAACATGATTACGTGTATAGAAGGTTCCAACGGGTTGGTGTGCGGAGCAAGCAGGGGTTTCCCCTAATATATATAACTATTTTTGTCACTATAATTTTATCATAACTTGAAGTTGGGTGTGATAACCTAACATTAATAAATTTTTTAATAGTTTAAGGAACTGATAAGTAACCTAATATTATGCAGTATTAATTTTTAATATGTTATCTCTCTACTATTTTATTTTGGTTTTGAGGTCATTAATAATAATAATTATGAGGAGCTTTCATTCATCATAATATGGCATGATAGTGCCACAACCTTATATTGATATATTTATAACACTAAGGCAGTGAGTGTATAGTTTTGACGTAATTTTGCTTATTCGTTCAAATAACATATGTGGACAAATATAACAATTTATTAAGTAAAATCCCAACAACCATTTTTACGCTATAAGTTGGGCGTTAAACTCACCTCTGCACTGTAGCCTTTACCATCGCCTACTTAAATATAAATGAAACCAAGTGCTAAGACGTGAAATAAAAGCTAATGAAAATGTTAAGACTGCGTTGTTCCAGTAAGAACAATTCCAAACCAGGGATATGCGTTTATAATGAAACCATGCATCAAACCCCAGGCTCATTATACGGCGTCTAACTTGTACGCTGAGCTCTACGGAATGATATATACTTGGGGAGAAGAAAGTATGAGATCGTCGTCTTAGGAAAAAGACATATGCTTTATTGTTTGGGAAAGTTTAATTAAATTTACACACAAATATACGGAGAGGTGTAAAGTTGGAGAGGGACTTATGTAGGGGGAGATTAATTCGTTAGTAATAAGACGTTACTTCTTAAGGTGAAGTAAGGACTTGTGGGTTCAATCTCCCGCTTAATTTCGAATAATTTTATAAATACAAAGGAGAAAGTCCACTGTAATACAAGTATTTACAAAAATAATAGTAAAAATTACTAAAATGTAATAAACTGTGGAAAATTACATTATGTACGCATTCCTATTCAGACGAGAATTTGCTAAAACAACGCCGGAAAACAAATCCCAAATGATTTCTTTAAACATTATCTGAACCAGAATCTTTAAAACAACTTTTTTGGGATAAAAAATACTGAAATATGTAGTGTTAGATGCATTACATTCTGTGGTGCGTTTGGTAAAGTGCATGTGTTACAGAAACTATGCGGAGATGCTGGAAATAACTGTGTAGGCTTGAAACAAATTTACAATAAAAGAGATTTAAATGCCAGCAAAGCAGTTTTGGAATTTAAAAAAAGAAAAAGAAGAAAAATATGAAGAAAAACTGTTGATTATGGTGCTTTAATGTGTTATCGGTCGTGCCACCCTAACTTGAATTAACCTTCTTACTAGCAAATTGCAAAGGTTGAAGAACTTTTAAAATAAGCATCTTAAAAGCACTTTGAAAGCTTCTTACTGGCACTTTTAAAGTAAGCATCTTACTAGCTCTTTAAAAGCATTTT
>JAGFPH010000236.1:164690-186381 GCA_018207615.1 Philaenus spumarius | reverse complement strand
CATCTTATTGGCACTTTTAAAGTAAGCATCTTACCAGCACTTTAAAAACATTTTACTAGCACTTTTAAAATAAGCATCTTACCAGCTCTTTAAAAGCATTTTACTAGCACTTTTAAAATAAGTGCTTCGTTCGCATTTCTTTTTTCGGGCTTTAAATCATGTTAATTCATTGTTAGAATACACAAATACGAAATATATCTCAATATTGGAAGGTTTACTCCTGACATGGAAATAGTAAACAATAACCCATGGTTAAATACGGTGAATCTAGAAAGCATTTTAATATGAGTTATAATAATTGTAGTTATAGTTTATGTGCGGTGTTTATATAGTCATTGATATTTTAATTGAAAGAAGCCATTCTTATTTCAAATGTTTGAATTTGCATAAAAAATTGTAATTAAAATGGGGCTCTTCCCTGATTATTTTGGAAAAAAAGGTTTTAACTTATCTTACTGCGTATGTACAGGGTGTTCCAAAACGTCCAAAAAGTAGTGTTTACAGTTAGTTTTATTGTTACCACATAACATAGCCTACATAAACCAAATTTTTATCCTCGATTCTCGAAAAGATACCCTTTCCAAAACTGTGTTTAAGTTCCCACACTCAAAAATTAAATTTTTTTTTAAAATACATACAATTTTGAAGAAAAAAAAACAGATTAAAACTCAAAAACTACAAATAAATAGTAACTTTAGTCGTAAAGGACATCGTTGAAAAGGTCTTTAAAAAAAAAAAAAAATGTTTTGTATTTAAAGTTTGACTTTATTTTTAACCGTTTCAAATTGGCGCCTGGGAAACTTATTTTGCGCACGGGTGATCTTGTTCACCCGGCTATACATCGACGAAAGTAAATCTCCAGTAGCGTGCGATGAACCGTCAGCAAGCGACACAAGTTCTTCATCAGATGAGGGCTTTTAAAGTAAGTTACTCATTCGTATTTCTTTTTCCGTGCCTTGAATTATGTTAATTAATTGTTAGAATATATAAATATCACAGCTCAATACGGGAACATTTGCTTGAAACATACTGGGATTAGAGGGTATAAGAACTTCAGGATATATTTTTTCGATTTTAAGGGTGAATTTATTTTGCCGGGCCTTTAATCATATTAATACATTAGAATACGTAAATACGAAACACATCTCAGTACGGGAAAATTTGGTTCTGACAAAGTAGTAGTACCCAATTACCAGGAAGAAGAACTATTCATTATGGTGCTGGAATGTTTTAGTGTGGTTGACTGTATGTTTTTCTTATAAATTTCTGAGCTATCACACTGAATTACTTTAATATGTTTTTTCGTTTTACAACAACAGTTTTAGAAATTGAAAGAAAAACAAGTTCTGTACTAACAAGTGTATTTGCATTATGGTGCATTTTTTAATTTTCTTCAAATTGTGAACATTTTCCGTTGGGGCTTAATAAACTGATTCTAAATTTTTTTTATTCTAATCAGCTGTTTATCTGTTGCTATAGAGCTGGGACTTTCCCAATTTTTAAGCTTTAAATTCAAAACTTTGAAAAATCCTTTCTTCGTTCATGTCACCATGAAAATATGCCTTGAAATGTTCGTATTTTTACGTTCAGTAGTGTTTGCTCTTGTCCAAGGCTCTACTGCGCACACTCGAAATGGAGGCAAAAATTTGTTTTAAATGCTTAAATGTCCGACGCGTTTCGAAAAGCAAGCGTAACGTTTTAAAAAGCAATTTAGAAAGCCAACAGTCGAATCAGGATGGAGGTGATATTGAAATGAACGGATTTAATACTGTCGATCGAGTAGGGGGGGGGGGGGTTTGAATATTAGATCAAACGTTTTGTCGTCTGGACAAACGGAACTGGTGTAATTGTGTTTGGTATACACACGCCCCCCACACCATGCTCGGTATTGGACATTCAATGTGGCAGTGAGTTAAACGTATGACTTCATCATTGTACGTAGAAATTACGTATCGGGGAATCCAGTATTTGTAAAAATGTTGTATTTGTTTGGTATTTGTAAAAAAAGATAGTAACTATTTAATTTTTAAACAAAATTATCGGCATTTAAAATGTTGTATAGGTATCGGAGGTTTAGTTTGGTTTAGTTTAGCTTTATTGGATTTTTTTATATTATTTGTATAAAAGAAGTCATATTACAACACAATGGAACAATACTCACAAAATACAATTAAACTACAAGCAGTTTAAAAAATATGCAAACACATCCAATAACTAACATAGATACACAATTTTTTTTAAGTATCTGTAAGAATAAGTTAAAAATTTAATAGAGATGACATCTATCACAAAATAGTATCATGATGCACTCATCCACCGAGTAAAAGGATCCAGACAATAGAAATGACTGATTTAAAAATCCTGTAGTTTGGTAAATTTTGAATATGTAATTAGATACATCAGAAATACGTACAAAAACTACTGTTTAAAAACAACAAATTTTATGTAGGCCTACCTAACTATTCTTCACTCTCTGCTCGCTTCGCTCATCTACACTCGCGGCGAAGCAAATGTAAATAGATTATTGTAGAGGCAATTGGATCGGGGTAGGGTGGTCGGGTAGCGGTGACCTGGAACCGGACGCGTGCGTAGAAGAGTTTTTGCGTAAATGAATTTATTTTTAATATAAAAGAGAAAATCATTTATACATTTTTAAATATCTTATTTTACTACTTATAATTTGTTTACCACTCAATTGGCTTAAGGGTATGTTGCACTGAACAGGGTAGCTTTTTAAATATGCATTAGGCCCTACATAGGTTTGTAGACTACTATTTTTTTAATGCAAGAAATAGTGCAAAAAATTCAAAAAAATTCAATTTTAAAACGACATTAATATAAAAAGTACTTGATAGATTTTTTTTTAAATTTTTGTGTTATCTTAAAAAGTGTGACTTTTTGAAATGCTGGTACATTTATATAACTTGTACGAGCCAACTTTAAAAAAACTTTTGTTTTATTTTGCTTTTTTGTACAATTGTTCATAATTTTTTTTTTTTTTGCTTCTAGGGTACTTTCATAAGTCTACCTAAGTATAAAAGAAACCCCCTGCGGAATAAGTAGTAAAAATTCCAGTCTTGCAGAACAGGCAATTATTTAAAAAAAATTAATTTTTTCCTAAAAAAACGTAAATTGCTACTTTTGGGAGACAGCGATTCGAGCAACGCTTGTCCAGTAAACTGCATTGACACAGATAACTGGGTAATTTAAGTTAGTGTTAAATGCTTAAAGTCCTTAACCTTTGTCCTTTAATTCCCTCTATACGTATATTATTAAACAATTCTTCCTCCTACATTTACCAGCAAACATTTCATAGTGAAATTTCCAACAACAAAAAATTGGCCAAAATAAAAAAGTCCAGAAAAGAGGACTTTTTCCAGACATTTCTTTTGGTATAAATACAGGTGAACGGTGAATTTGTTGTATTTTGCTACTGCGTGTAGAAAAATATTAGCAACATTAACAAAATTTCGAAATTTTTAAAATTGTTTACCATTTTCTATGCAGTCCTACACCCCCTTAACAAAATTGCCTCTTTGCATCCCTATAATTTACATTTATTTTTTTCTGTACTCTATATCTGTTGAGTTCACTACCAACCTTCCACTTCAAACCGTCTCTAAAAACATCGACCTTGCGACATCGACCTTATTCCCGGTTTTTCCGCGGTCAGAACATTTCCCCTCCCAGAAGGAAGGGTTGCTGCAAGACGTCGTGGTCAAGTAATTAATCATGCTTACAAACAAGGGCTGAAGGAAGCAAAGACCGCAAGAAGGTTTCAGGGGTAATGGACGAATCATCCTCTAATGCATCCTTCAGACCGCTTCATTAAATATGAACGCAATCAGGGTACGTCTTCGGTCGACGGTCACTTCCTGGACTAAGAAGCGTTTAAAAGTCTTGAATACATTTACTCGATGTGTTGAAAGTTGGTACACCTGTTCCAGCGTCGTAGCCTGGTTTCGTAGGCAGATGTGTCACAAATGTAAGAAATGTCAGCAATGAAAGGGGTCCACGATAGACTGTTGACTTACGATATTAAAGTTGGTTATACAGGGTTGGCGAAAAGTCTGAGAACTGCTTGATATTTCGTAGTATAAAGAAAGTTTGAAGGTACATGCTATTGAGAAACCTACTCTATGTAAAAATACTATTTAATTAAGATGTCAAATATTTGGTCCCCATCTTGGATCCGCCATCTTTAATGTTTTTTTTTTTTTTATATAGGAAATTGGTCATGTGGTACATTATTTTAATGTAGAATGTTAAAAAGAAATCAATGATGGAAACTGCAAAGCAAATGAGCATTGATCATGGTCCCCAGAACACGTTTAGGGGTGTCAATAAAAATCATATACCGGTATATTGAGCAGAAAATGTGTGAATACATCCTTATCAATATATGTATATATATATGTATATATGTGTTCCCACTCTAGCGGCCGCATTTTAAGTCCGATTTGGTTCAAATTTGGTACACATGTTGGTTGTCTACGTCGCTCGGAAGAGTTCGTTAGCCAAAAAATCCAACAATCGGAAGCACGTTTTTTGACCAGAAGTAACTATTTTTTTTTTATTATTCCTACGAGAAGGAATTTGTTTTTCAGTATTTTTCTACAAATATAAATGTAGGATGTTATTCTGCACATGTTGTTTTTTACGCGACCTTATAGCTCGCTTGGTTCCCCCAAAATCGATCAAAACGTAAAATACTATAAAAGTACCCGGTTCAAAGCCAATTGGTGGATTTTACCGTGGGGATGGAGTGCGAAGCACGCAATGCATTGTGGACTGAAGGTACTCCCAACACGGGGGTTAGCGTGCGAAGCACGCAATGCTTTGTGTATTGAAGAAACTTCTCAATATGCGGAATGGCGTGCGAACCATTTTGCAGCTATTCAGCACCGTCGTGAATAGACCTATTTCCCAAATTGTTGGTTGAAACCCTAAAACTTAATAAATTTAATTTTGGAAATTCGCACAACTCACGTCAGCGGTTCATCAGCCTGGTGTAATCTACTTATATAAAGCTAGACGGTAACACTGATTCATTGACATTAATTATTAGGCACTTCCCGTAATCGGACCCCCCTCAACCTTATACTTGAATTGAAGCTCTTGACGAGAAACTTTTGGGAAAATTGCAAGAAGTTAACAAGTTTTAATTTTGCAAGCACCTTTTGGGCGGGAATGACTTTTTAGATTTTTTTAATTTTTTCATTTTTTCACTTTGAGCGCGTTTTGTAAGAAAACGATAAGAGATAGCAAAAATTGTTAAATACAAAAGTTGTAGAAAATTTAATTTCAGACGAACGATTTTTCATCAGATTTAAGATCCAATCATCCATTTAGCCACTATTCATCCGAGAAGGGAAGCTCCGCCCAACGTTTTTAAAGCTAGCCGGTTTCACTGATTCACTGACATTAATTATTAGGCACTTCCCGTAATCGTACCCCCCTCGACCTCATACTTGAATTAAAGCTCTCGACGAGAAACTTTTGGGACAATTTCCAGAATTTAACATTTTTAAATTTTGGAAGCACCTTTTGGGCGGGAAATTTTTTTTCGATATTTTAAATTTCTTCATTTTCCCACTTTGAGCGCATTTAATAAGATAGGGGTAAGAGATATAAAAAAAATTTAAATACAAAAGTTGTAGAAAATTTTATTTCAAAGAAGAGATTTTCCGTCAGATTCAAGATCCAATCATCCCTTTAGCCGCTATTAACCTAAGAAGGAGCTCCGCCAAACAATCCTTCAAATTTTCCATGTTAATCTTATGGAGATAATGTTTAATGAGTTTGAGTCAGCTGCCAAATAAAACAGCTGATTTGTGCTCGGTCACCTATGTACAAACGAGCCAAAGATTAACAAGATTCTTTAGCGAATTTTCCAACTGCGAGCGAAGCGAAGCAGCCATCTGAGGCCGAAGGCCGAGGCGGGGTTGGGACGCGAAGCGTCCAGGGGCAGAGCCCCTAGTCTATATATATATAAAAGCGAAATACCACTCACTCATTGACTCACTCATAACGATTTCTCAAAAACTAAAGAACGGATTGAAATGAAATTTGGTATGTAGCTTCCTCTAGGGCCATAGGTGCTCACTAAGAAAGGGTATGAAAATTTTCGGAATTTTATTGGGGTTTGGGGGATCAAAGTTACTGAAATCATAATTTCAGATCTTTTATTATTATGACAATAGTGTTTTTATTATTTAAGATCTATGTATATAAAAGCAAAATACCACTGAACACTTAAAAAGAATACAATTACGTTAAAAAGACTGAAAATACCAACCACCACGGGCAACGCCGTACGGGTCAGTTAGTTATTTATATAAGAGTGAACCGACGTGAATAAATAAATAAGGAAGCACTAACTTACTCCTGGAATATAACAAAAGTGTCTGCAGAAGCTGCAAGAGCTGTAAGACGAACGAAGGCCTACTCAGTCTAGACGGGAACAGTGGAACGGCTCGAGTTTTATTAGTTAATTCCTGACGTGAAAGTTACAAGCAAACTAAATCATACCGTCTGATAGAGCAACATATTAGACGGGGAGGCAGGAGGGGGGAGTAAACAATCGGCCATTAATTAAGATGGCGGGGATTGGCTAATTATCTACCCCGCCTACTTAACAGCTGATCGTTTGGTTGCCGTCTTTTGCATAAAATTCTGGTAGCCGGACTATACCAATGACTACATATCAATATATATGTAGTCATTGACTATACTGTCAGTGGAAATGAGTTAGGTCACTTCGTTGCCCGTCCGACTGTGTCTGCGTTACCGCGGCACATCTGGGCCATTTTCGAAAGAACATAAATTTGGCATAGAAAAATTTATTGAACACGAGAGAGAAAATTTTTAAAATGGTTGGTATTTGTGTAGGTCAGCTGAATAAACTGAAATATATTTCAATACCAGTAAGTCTCCGTGGAAAATCACGTGCAGATTATTTTATTCACATGAAGGAAAAAACATGACTACACCATATTAGGTTTCAGGATACTTGCTTTGAGGTTAGAAGTCGTTGGACATTTATTGCATTTTGTTCACTTCGTTTCTCATAAGAAACTACTTAGTATTACAAACTGAATCTGACTGGGCCGTTACGAATTTTCAATATGGTAAATGTACAGAGATTATAAAGATCGAATTTCCATAGGAAAAATGAGCTATTAAAGTGGCAATTGTGGTCGGGAGTAGCAAATTAGCATCGATCATGGTCCCCAGAACACCATTAGTGGTGTCATTAAAAAGAATATTTATATATATATGTGTGTTCGCACTCTAGCAGCCGCATTTGAAGTCTAATTTTATACACATGTTGGTTGTCTACGTCGCTCGGACGAGTTCGTTAGCCAAAAAAATCCAACAACCGGTAGCACGTTTTTTTGACCGGAAGTAACAATTTTTTTAGATTTTTCCTACAAAAATTAAAGTTTTTTCTAAAAATATAAATAATGTAGGTTGTTATTCTGCACATTTTGTTTTTTTACCCGCTTGGTTCCCCCAAAATCGATCAAAACGTAAAATACCATAAAACTACCCGGTTCAAAGCCATGCGGTGGATTTACCGTGGGGTTGGAGTGCGAAGCGTGCAATGCATTGTGTATTGAAAACACTCCCAATATGCGGAATGGCGTGCGAAGCACGCAATGCTCAGTGTATTGAAGGTACTCTCAATAAGCGGAATGGCATGGAAGCTTTTTGCAGCTATTCAGAACCGTCGTGAATAGACCTATTTCTTAAATTCTTGGTTGAAGCCCTAAAACGTAGGCTTATAAACTTCATTTTGGAAATTCGCTAAACTCACGTCAGCGGTTCAGACGCGTGGTCGAATTATATAATATTTTACTCAAAGATTTGAAATACCTTTTGGAAAACAAAACAAGTTGAATTTCGTTACTTTACGTACACAGTAGTAGTAACATATAGTTGGTAACATAGTAGGTAACATAGTTGGTAACGTAGTTGGTAACATAGTAGGTAACATAGTTGGTAACGTAGTTGGTAACATAGTTGGTAACATAGTTGGTAACGTAGTTGGTAACATAGTAGGTAACATAGTAGGTAACATAGTTGGTAACATATTGTGTAACACTAAAGTTGTTTTGTATAAAAAAATGCCAACCCTTTAAAAAATATCCTGAAGTATTATTAACACACAGTCTCTTATAGTCGTAGTATGTTTATAGCGGTTTGTAAACAGTTGCATGAGTTGGTAAAACTTCTTAGTTCTCTAGTAAAAGGTCTTCGGATGATGCTATGTTTTTAGCTTCTAAACATACATTGTTGGTAGCACTTCTTACTTTCAGAAAAGTCTGGCAACGCTGTTATACCCTCTCAGCAAATCTAACCTATGTTAAATCGCCTGTTCAAGGTTTGGTTTTCTTGTTTGTTCTGTAATACTTGTTTTAGATTGTTAAGATTTGATTTCCCGCCATCAGTGAAGTGTATAGCGTCTTTGTATACAAAGGCAAAATGAAGTTTTGTGTCTTTTTATTAGACCCGTTGATCACTCACATCTGCACTAATACTCAGCTCAAGCTAACTCAAGATAGTTAACCTTCCTAAAAAATGTTTTTTCTATCAGCTTTCCAAGATGGCTGAAAGTCCGCCATGTTAAATCAATTATTTAACTTTTTGGTTTTCTTGTTTGTTTTTTATACTTGTTCATATTGTTTCGACGCAATCATTGGAGTGTAGGCCTATTTAAGCATTATTTAGTCATCATATGTACTGCAAGAGGGCTCCGCAAACTGTTCGCTTTGCTCGCCAATCCTCGCGGTCTAACAAAAGTGTCAATCTTGACAAGTAATAACAATTATGTTTATTGTAAAGGGGTTGTTCCCCCCCCCCCCCCCCCCAGTTCACACGTTACTAACTATTCACGTTCAGTAACTATTTAAATTGCGTGTGTTATTGTTTATTTTATTTTCTATAAATCGCTTAAAATTAGTAAGAGCCAAATTTTCAGTTCTATACTTTTAATTAAAGTACAACAATTAATATTAATTGTTTTATTGGTTTTCAACCCTTAAATAAAAATTAGTTCTAGCCTAAGTTACTCAGGGATAGTGTAGCTTCTTGTTAGTAAAACTATTTTTCCAATCTTTTCAGTATTTCCAGAGATTACCCCCTACATACAAACAAATTTTCCCTCTTTATAGTATTAATATAGACCACTCAAAGGTGCTTTGTTTATCTTTTTTTGTTTGTCAAGGCCATATCCCCCTAATTCTTCACCAAATAATTATTCAAACATCATTTTAAAGCTTATGTTCCCCGCTATTGACGGAAAATAGCTTAAAAGTAATGTTTTTGTTTAAAAAGACTTTTATATAAAAGTTCATATAGTTCCTAACGAAAGTCGGCCACTATCAACAACCTGTTTAACTAACATGATAACTGTTAGTTAGATTGTTTACATTCTATATTCAAGTGTAATCTATCACGCAAATTAATCAAATTTAATCATTATAAATCGTTATAAACTGTTATTTATAAACCAACGTAAATGAATAAACGCAATTAACTTAATTAAAACAACGTATTATATCAGGTAAGTACTCATAACTTGCGAAATATTCGCACTGGTCAGTTAGTTTTAAATGAAAATGTAAAGTTTGTTTCATTCTTTAGAAATTTACGATCACGCTGACTTACAATAATACCAAATGTTTTTTACTCAGAATCAAAATTATGTAGCCTACCTTTTACAGTATTGAAAGAGCTCTTATCTGTTATTTCGAAATACTACCGCTTTTTACAGTCCATCATTGAAATTATAGATAAATAATTTTAAACTCATTAATTGTTTGTCGCTACCTAAAATAAAGGATTAAGATTACAGGAAAAATAATTCGACCACGCAGCTGGACCGCTGACGTGAGTTGAGCAAATTTCCAAAATTAAATTTATAGGCCTATGTTTTAGGGCTTCAACAAAGAATTTGGGAAATAAGTCTACTCACGACGGTGCTGAATAGCTGCAAAATGCTTCGCACGCCAATCCGCATATTGGGAGTGTCTTCAATATTCAAAGCATTGTGTGCTTCGCACGCCATTCCGAAAATTGGGAGTTTCTTTAACACTGAAAGCATTGCGTGCTTCGCACGCCAACCCCCGTATTGGGAGTATCTTCAATACACAATGCATTGCGTGCTTCGCACGCCAACCCCACGGTAAAATCCACCACATGGCTTTGAACCGGGTACTTTTATTTTATTTTACGTTTTGATCGATTTTGGGGGAACCAAGCGAGCTACAAGGTCGCCTAAAAAAATAAAATGTGCAGAATAACATCCTACATTTATAATTTTAGAAAACACTGTAAAAAATTTTCATTCTCGTAGTAAAAGTGTCAAAAAATAGTTACTTCCGGTCAAAAAACGTACTTCCGGTTGTTGGATTTTTTTGGCTAACGAACTCGTCTGAGCGACTTAGACAACCAACATGTGTACCAAATTTGAACCAAATCGGACTTAAAATGCGGCCGCTGGAGTGCGAACACATATATACATATATATATATATATATGAATTTTAATGACACCCAAAAACGTGTTCTAGTTACCATGATCGGTGCTCATTTGCTACTCGCGACCTTGGGTCTTACCATAAGGGCCACTGCAATAGCTCATTTTTCCTATAGAAATTCGCTAATAATACCAAGTATGCGGTAGTGAGTTTTTTCTAACAAAATGATTTACTAAAGCAAGAATTACTAATTACAATTAAGTAATTAAGAATTACTTTACAATTAATTAAATTTAGAGTTTATATTGTTTCGCCTTTAACTTCTCTTCAAAACACTGGTTTAAAAAAAACACAAAATTTTGGTTACTGAAAATAACTTATCAAAACTTTTTATATATCTTGTGTTCCATAAGGACATAACTTTTGTTCATACTGATCTTATTGTTCTTAACAAATTAATAACCCGCTTTGCTGCTAAAAAATATCACTATCTAGAACTTCTTTGACTGTCCATTACTTTTAAAGGAACCAAGATATTAGGCTCTAGTTTGTGCCATTGTGTTTCTCTTTTAATAAGCTTTACAATGGAGTAAAATGGAAAATTCCCCCCCCCCCCCAAGCACCCAAAAGTCAAACAGTAGGTATACAAAGGCAATACAACTGAAAAGCTACTCACAACACACAAAAACAAATCCAAAATACAACAGAAAGAGAAAGCTTTGTGTCAACAGAATATGGCTGCGTCATTGACAAGGTAATGCTGAATCGCCTTCAGCAATAATAACAACATTAAATCATTACGCCTTCCCCAAAATCTAAGACCGTTGGAAGATCAAAGAAGGTTATGCAAAATAACCTGCGATGGCTGTGTCAAAATATACACGTGCCAAACTGGAAGAGCGTTCAAAGTTTTAAGGAACGCCTGCCTAAAAAGACTGTTTTGGGTCCAATTAAACGCGACACTTAGATGAAAACCACAGTTATAAAGCACATAATTAATGTATTTCCGACATATACAAAGCACATAATTACAGCACTAACATAATACACAACCATACATTCATGACAAAACAAATAAAAATACATCTCTACAACAACAAATCGGTTCTACTTTTACACTAAATACATTAATATACAACGATACAGACATGTCATAAAAAAAAGAAGGAAAATACGAATTGATGACAACATAAATTTATCTACAAGGCTCGGTACACACTTGCTGCAAAAGGACGCTGCGTCCCTTTCAATTTGCGTCCTCTGTGCCCTATCTGCGTCCTATCGGCGTCCCACGTTTATAAGCCACATCAACTCTTTCATTTGCCACCAACCGAGATGGATCCTACTCGAGTTCAAATATTAAAAAAGAAAGTTGTTTTTTCATACTTAGTGTACAAGTACGTAAATCGGGAAAGTGCAATTAACAATAGGAAGTACTGGATTCATCCATACAACAGCGAGAGGTGCTTGAAGGGTGCTTTTAATGTATGTTTGATGGATCTCAGAGAAGATGTTGACAAGTTTTTGAATTATTTTCGAATGTAAATTCGATCCTTTGACGAATTGGCCGGTCGAATCAGCGACGCGGTAGTTGCTATTAGAAATGAATATGCAAATTACTTTGAGAGTGAAGCTGGTCGAGTGCCTTGGCAAGACAATTTTATACAAATAAAATTATAGGCCAGTCGGTAGAGGTAAATTTAGACCAAAAGTTCTAGTAATTTGCTATACGGCTGAATTTTTTTTATAAATACATTAAAGTATGTAGATTAACATAAAAAAAAGTTTACCAGTCTATCGATTTCCCAAAGTCGAAAAAAAATCGATTATCATTTTTTTTCCGATTATCCTTAATATTTCGAGCTGGGATGAAGATAGAGGAAAATAAAAAATACCATCGTGTAGGGGAGGTATTTTTCAACAAAAAAGGTTATATGTATTTATTTCGTCCGAGCAATGGTTTGTCTGGAAAAAATCGACAATGCAGGTATGTATTTTGCAGCAGGGGAAAACACTAAAAGGGGACATCTTATTCATATACGAAGCGTTTTCTCATTATAAATCGGCCGAATTTTAATATACCGAATTGAAACTTGACATAGGAGTTAAAATATATATTTTAAACATTTATGATGAGTCTCAGCTTGTTATCTTGCAGATTAGTCATTTTTTTAAATATAGTTTTTAAAATAAGTATAGCAAAAAACAATTGTGTTTTTAACTTCTGTACCAATTTTTAAATCGATATGTTCAAAAATTTCGAAAATAGAGTCGTTGAATCCAAAGGTGTTATATTTAAAACGAGATAGGTAAAACAGAAGACCATTTTCAAGCGCCTCGTTTTTAAAAATAACATGACAAAAATCGTTCATACTTACTAAGAATATTTATACTGGTGTGTACTCAACTTGTAAAACAAATTTGATGTTGATATTCCAAAAATTGACGAAACTGGAATAGATTGAAGTTCGTGAGTCCGGTACTCCTAAAATCGATAATCGGAATCGACTCCTAGATTGGGTAATTTTCAAGATAACAAGCTGAGACTCAGCATAAATGTTTAAAATATATATTTTAACTCCTATGTCAAGTTTCAATTCGATATATTAAAATTCGGCCAATTTAGAATGAGCCAACGCTTCATATATGAATAAGATGTCCCCTTTTAGTGATTTCCCCTGCTGCAAAATACATACCTGCATTATCGAATTTTTTCCAGACAAACCATTGCTCGGACGAAATAAATACATATGACCTTTTTGTTGAAAATACCTCCCCTACACGGTGGTATTTTTTTATTTTCCTCTATCTTCATCCCAGCTCGAAATATTAAGGATAATCGAGAAAAAAAATGATA
Organism: Philaenus spumarius; assembly: GCA_018207615.1. Classification (NCBI taxonomy): domain Eukaryota; kingdom Metazoa; phylum Arthropoda; class Insecta; order Hemiptera; family Aphrophoridae; genus Philaenus; species Philaenus spumarius. Next base: position 173,041 of record JAGFPH010000236.1, on the reverse strand, counting down.
ATCGATTTTTTTTTTCGACTTTGGGAAATCGATAGACTGGTAAACTTTTTTTAATGTTAATCTACATACTTTAATGTACTTATAAAAAAATCAGCCGTATTGCAAATTACTGGTAGTTGAAACCTATACCGACTGGGCTATTAATAGATTTTCACTATACAGTAATTCAATAATTTATATGAAATAGTTGTTTATTTCTTTTCGCTTCTTGAGAGGTAGAGCCATGGTAATCGGTTGCTGAGAAAAAACGTCATCAAAAAAGGTTTCGCCAATGCTTTCCCACGCCGACTGTTTTTTCACTCTATCCTTATATTCTTCATTACTGACATCCCAAATAATTGGATGAATCTTCACCTCCTCAATAAAATGTTCTATGTCCATATTCTCGTCAGACATAGTATGGACACAGATAGGACGCTGCAAGTGTGCACTGCTCGATATCGTTTACTACTAGGTATCGGGGGCAAGGAAAGGTGACGCGCGTCCCACAGAAACCTGCGTCCATCTCGATAGCTATCGGAAGGGACGCTGGTGTTAGATAGGTATCGGCGTCCCGGGTGTAACGCACCATCAGTTAGTTCCTATGTACTTCTTCCTATCCGATTGAAAGGGACGCAGCGTCCCACGTCCTTTTACAGCAAGTGTGTACCGGGCCTAAGTTGTACATTAAAATATATTACTATTTACAAAATATATACGGTACGTACACTATTTTTCAACTATACTTTATTGTGCGAACTTCAACAAATTTAGGAAAATAGGTAACACTGTTAGAGAGACCAGGTTTGGATCTACCAGCAGGTTTGAACTTAGAACAAAAAAATAAACGAAGGACAGAAGTTTATTTATATGTACAAAGTGTTCATAAAGTCCGTTTAACCTCCCCCCCCCAATCATTATTTTTGTTACTGAAAATACGTTAACAAAACTTTGTATATATCTTGTGTTACATAACAGGACACATTTTTTGACATATCTGACCCTCTATGATTTTGGGGGTTAGGGATCAAGGGGGTTAACAATTTCAAATAAAAAGGTAGGTCATTGAAAAGCTTATTAAAAGAGAAACAGGATGGCGCAAACTAGAGCTTATATCAAAGCCCACTGTAGAATACCGTTGAGGGACGGGCTTGTGTACACCGAGACCTTGAACGCTCCAATCGCCTTAGTGCGACGTTGTCGCGTTCTTCCCGCGCTTCTAACTGAACGCGGCTGACTCAACGCATTTACAATTCTTTAAACAGTGCGCTCAAGCCTCGAGCGGTAAATACCAGGAGTGTTCGAGACTAGTAGATTTGGCAACGCTGCACGCCCATCCTATTGGCCGCCTCGCAACGGTATTCTTTAGTGGGCTTTGATATAGTGTCTTGATGCGTTTCAAAGTAATGGGCAATTAATGTTCTGGAAAATAACATACAACCTACTTATTCCTAATATTGACAAATTAATAACCTGCTTTGATGTTGTAACATTGTGACAATATCATTTTCCAGAACTTTGATTGTCCATTACTTCTGAACCGAAGCAAGATACTAAGCTCTAGTTTGCGCCATTCTGTTTCTCTTTTATAAACTTCTCAATGGCGTATTGCATTCCCTAACTTTATATTTACATTTTTAAACCCCCTACCCAACTCAAGCCCACCAAAATCATAAAGGTTTAGACGGGTCAAAAAATGTGCCCTGTTATGCAACACAAGATATATGCAAAGTTTTGTTAACTTATTTGCAATAACAAAAGTAATAAAGAGGGTTAAAGATGCTTTATGAACACACTGTATGCATAGAGTGGTCTCAGCTAAGTGCATGTACTTTCAAACTAAATACAAACAGCTGTGAGAAAAGCCATTACATTGCACACTCTTCAATATTTTTAATTTCAAGAAGCCAGCAGTTATTTAAGTATATTAAGAAAGGTTTAACTCCATCAATTTCTTTTATATTTTTTTTTACAAAGCAATGCAAAATGTTGGTGCCTAGAATAAAATTTTTAGCTTTGCATTGGATAAGCTACAATAAACAATACCACTCTCTACGTGTATTGTGTATATTAGACTGCGACATATCCAGCTTTCCTTGTATACCAGCATTTAGGATTACATACACATATAATTTTAGTAAAGATAATTTACGATCAACCCTTCAAGTGCTATCGTCTCGCAGTAAGACGACAACAGACGACAACAGACGCAATAACAGACGACAATATTGTCAGCTGTAGTATGTGGTTTGATAACTCGTGTGTAAACTACGCAGTTATTTGTTTTATTAAAACTTACGAGAGTTAGTTTTGTTTTTATTGAGTGTTTGATTTACATTATAGTGTTGATTATGTGTTTACTGAATAGTTCATTTTAGGTATATTATAGGGAGTTAGTTTATGTTATGTTATTATTAGCTGGTCCGATCCGGCTTTGCACGGATAGACAAATCAAAGTTAAATGTATATTAACAAAAATATATTATATCAATAAATTATTACCCTATGTACTTCTTATGGGGATTTTTAGTAACTTTTACCCCCCCCCCCCAAACCTCCCCTAAAATTTAGAATTTTTTTAAACCCTTTCTTAGCGAGCACCTAGGGTCCTAGAGGAAGCTACATACCAAATTTCATTCCAATCCGTTCGGTGGTTTTTTTAGTATCTTTGAACCCCCAAACCTCCACTAAAATTACGAATTTTTTTTCAAACCTTTCTTAGAGAGCACCTACGGCCCTAGAGGAAGCTACATACCAAATTTCATTCCAATCCATTCAGTAGTTTTAGAGAAATCGTGATTTAGTAAATTTGACCACCCCAAACTCCCCGTAAAATTTCGAATTTGTTGAAATCCTTTCTTAGTGAGCACCTATGGCCCTAGAGAAAGCTACATACCAAATTTCGTTGCAATCCATTCTGTAGGTTTTTAGAAATGGTGATCAGTGAGTCAGTGGATAAGGCTTTTATATATATAGAATAGATATAGGATATTCTGAAAATTAGTCAACTAAGTCTAAGTGCGATTAGGGAAGCTCTAGATATTGTGCGTTATGTGACAGACTTCGATATGTTTACTTGTAAGTGTTTTTTTTTTTTTTTATTATTCAAAGTGCCTATTGTTGTATATATTTTTGTTCATAGTAAAATTCTTAATACTTTGAATATCTTGAAATTTTAATTCAGTGAATGTGAGCAGCCTCTAAATTTCAAAATTTTAGTGAAATTTTTTTCATTGTTATTTCTTATCCATTATACTTCTACTGGATAATGGTAAGTAAATAAAACTACTGTATTATTCCCTGATCTTTTCTGAACTCATTGATATACAATAAGTCAAATATAAATCCAAATTATTATGAATTTTACTTTCTCGCTATACTATAGTATAGAGAAAATATAGTGATTGCAAAAAAAAAACGATGTTGAGATTTTTGTGGAAATATCCGTTTTGGAACCCCCTGAGTCCAAAAAAGTGGTTTTTATAAAATCTATTTCTGTATGGCTGTATGTATACAAAGCTACAGCGAAAACTATTCGATCGATTTCAAACAAATTTGCACCAGACATGTAAAATAGGTCTGTATAGATGCACGAAAAACGGTTTTGAACATTTTTGAAAAACAACCCCCTTTTTGGCAAAAAAAACACCAAAAAATCAGTTATTATTTTTTTATAAAAAACGGCTCTAACGATTTTGATAAAATTTGGCTTATTTGTAGTGTTTAATGTACCCTACCATATGCAAAAAACAGCATCTTTCTAAAAATTCTCGTTTAGCTAATAATAATAATAACTGATTTTTGGGGTTTTTTCCATAAAGGGTGTTGTTTTCCCAAAATTTGTTTACTATTTTTCCTGCATCTATAAAGCCCTAATTGAAGTGCAAATTAGTTCGAAATCGATCGAATAATTTTCTCTCTAGATAATAATAATAATAATATTTATTAGTTAATCTCCTTATTTAATAAAAAATCACCTCTCCTACCCCACCCTACAAGTTACAGTGAATCTGTTTAATAATTTAAGTACGTTTGTGAGAAAGTATGTGCCAGTTCCTGGTACCGTTTATTTCAAAATAGGTTTGCGCGATGACCTAAAAATGTTTGGCACTTTAAAAAATATCCTCAGCACTTGGAGGGTTAAAGATAACCTGCATGGACTTTGGCAATACCTTTAAACCAATAAAAATGTGCAGTAAAGGTAAGAATATGAACACTGTGGAGGAGTTTGAAATTTATAAGTAATTTAAAGTAAAACATTTTATATCCTTGAAACGCGTTTGAGTTATAGTTATAGTTGTGAGATTCTATGTTCAAGTTTTATTCTATCTCGATTAGGCTGGGTGTATTATACGCGTTTTATTCAAAGTGAATTGTATGCATGTTTTAATATATTTCTGACAAATTAGCATGGTGGAAAATAGTGGCTATATGTGAGAAAAAAGTTCAAGTTAAGTTAGGACTTGAAACAGATGTTGAACCCACACTCTAGTTTACGTTATACTGATACAATATGAAATTAATATAAAGTTTATTCGTATATAAATAAGCTGATAGCAAGATCGAACCTGCGCAGTCCTGAAAACCAAGAAATATAAGCAGAAGAATGAACAGTTAAGTTGAATTTTGATAAATTTTACTTTTCGTCAAAGCGTTTAAAGTGGGCGACTGTCAAACATTAAACGGTAAGCTTACGTTTCGTCAAAGAGTTTTAAGTAGGCGACTGTCAAAGATGTAACGATAAGACAGAAGCTCACTTTTCGTCAAAGCGTTTAAAGTGGGAGACTGTCAAAGATTTCAACGGCTAAAAAGATGGTGAAAAGATCTGAAAACGTTTAAACCCGGGAAACAGCGTGAAGCTTCTTCTTCGTAAACACTTGCAAGTGATTTCTTTTGCCATAAACTTTCTACTCCGACAAAAGAACCTTTCGAAATATGTTTTGGGAAAACCGCGCGTCAGCTGCAAACTCAGTGCCTTTCGCTAGGGTCATAAAGGAAGTTACGTATTGTTTCATGTGCCCTTAAACGTCCGAAACTTATGTAAACTTTCTCTTTTGAAGTGAAAGATAAACTTTGTATTTGCTATAAGCATTATCGATTTCTCGTCAACAGATCATTGTAGAATTTGCGACATTAAACTTAAAACATTTAATATTTACCATATATATAGATATCGGCGAGAATCTTGGCACTAGGCTTAGCTCTGGCGCGTTGGGCCGGGGGTGTGGGGAAAGGGCGTAAGTGGAGAAAAAAACATTTTCCCACACCGCTTCCTAATGTGACTCATCCTTCAAACGAACTAGTGGATGTTTACCTCACCCTTAACACGTTCACTGCTACGCAAATTTCGTGTTTCCTATGCTATAGCCCGTCTCAACTTAAGTTGAGGCAAGGAGGGTGGGTAATTAGGGTCGGTCTCAACCGTCATAAAACTGACCCTTATTAATGCCGCCTGAGTGAACCTGTAGGACACTCTAGTATAAAATTGAAATTCAGTATGTCTTAAGTCAAAATGAAAAAACGATATCATATTTCGTTTCATGATATTTTCCAGATAATTTTGATACCAAATTTGATTACATTTGGCCAACTTTGAGCTGTACTAGCATTATAAACTTTCTTAGTTGAATCAACATTACTAATATGGTTTACAACAATAAAGCCACAAAAATGTACTAGAGAAGTTCATATTTAAATCTATACTAATATTATAAAGAAGTAAAGTTAGTTTTTTTGTTTGTATGTAGGGGGTAATCTCTGGCATTACTGAACCGATTAAAAAAATAGTTTTACTAATAAAAAGCTACACTATCCCTGAGTAACATAGGCTATAATTCATTTCGATAAAAACCTTTTTTTATTTCAATATTTGTAAATTTAGTCGGGAAAATTCTTAGGTTAGGCCTAGAATAATAAACCAACACATGTATTTACATTTATTAATATATCAACCAATTGAATAAAAAAAAACTGATAATATAGTTTTGTTGTTTGCTCCAATTAACAGCTGATTTTAAATTTTGAAGAAATTATTTTTGTATTTCTAGCTCTTAGATTAGGGTTTTAAAGTGTAGACCTGATCCTACCTGGTTCTTTTAACAATTAATTATTATAACTGCTGTTATTAAATATAAGATATAATTTGATTTGAATATTTATCATTATTTACCATCTTAGTTTTGAGGTTATTATTAATCCTACACCTTTATTATAAATAAAACATAACATATGTTTGTAGAAGGTTCCATTGGGGGTTGGCGTGTGGAGTTTGCATTGGTCTCCCCTAGTATGTAATAAATAATCATTATTTGAGCAAAAAAAACTCGATACTCTATCGTTATTTACCATAATACAAACAATTGTGTCTTTGAACCATGTTAATCGGCCGACTTCCCTGTCAGACATATTGAATCTGATTCCCATAAGAGCAATGCTACAAAATAAGTAATTTTCTCTGATAATTCGTGGAATAAATTTTAAAATTTGGTTTCATTTTGAAGTACTGTCATAATCAGATATTGATTGCTAAATAAATTTTCAAAAACTGTTTTATTGTTTTCATAAAGGTATGATATAAGTAGTAAAAAATAGTAAACTTTTACAAGTTACAACACTTCAAGTCGGCCGATTAACATGGGACAAACACACAATTGTTTGTATTATGATAAATAACGATACAGTATCGAATTTTTTGTCAAATAATGATTATTTATTACATTTTTAAATATGAACTTCTCTAGTACATTTGTGTGGCTTTATTGTTGTAAACCGTATTAGTAATGTCGATTCAACTAAGAAAGTTTATAATGCTAGTACAGCTCAAAGTTGGCCAAATGTAATAAAATTTGGTATCAAAATTATCTGAAAAATATCATGAAACGAAATATGATATCGTTTTTTCATTTTGAATTAAGACATACTGAATTGCAATTTTATACTAGAGTGTCCTACAGGTTCACTCAGGCGGCATTATAAGGGTCAGTTTTATGACGGTTGAGACCGACCCTAATTACCCACCCTCCTTGCCTCAACTTAAGTTGAGACGGGCTATAGGAGCTGGCCTTTTATTGTTTATATTTATGGCCTAAATGAGTAGAAATTACTGTATTTTTGAACCTTTCTGCGTAATCATCACTAATACTTTAAAGCCAACGCAAATGTGTGTGCATAGCACATAGGCTTAGAATTTGCGTGCGAAGCACTCAATGCTCTGTATATTGAAAATTCTCCCAATACGGGGGTTGGCGTGCGAAGCACGCAATGTATAGTGTATTGCAATTCCTCCCAATACGGTGGTTGGCGTGCGAAGCAGGCAATGCATAGTGTGTTGAAAATTCTCCCAACACGGAGGTTGGCGTGCGAAGCACGCAATGCTCTGTGTATTGAAAATTATCCCAATACGGTGGTTGGCGTGCGAAGCACACAATGCTCTGTGTATTGAAAATTCTCCCAATACGTGGGTTGGCGTGCGAAGCAGGCAATGCATAGTGTATTAAAAATACTCCCAATACGGTGGTTGGCGTACAATGCACTGTGAGTCGGCCGCTTCTCATAGTGTTCAGTGTCAAGCTCGCATGTGCGTCCTTAGCAGTGAACGTGTTAAACAGAGATGTACCGGGTACTGATGTTTTTAGTCAGGTTAGTAGCGGTTTGCTCAAGTACCATCATTCGAGCCGGTATCTGTACAGTGCTGGTGAAATTATTTGACTAAGATTGTTTAATATTCTAAATTCTTTATCAGCTACACACACAAACATTGCTCCATCACGCATACAAATTAGTTATCCGTTTGGACACCAATCACGAACCAGTGCTAACAGCCTTGTTTTTTTAAAACTTTCCTGTGTTGATCTTGCCTCATAGTATTTTCTACAATATACAGTGAAGTGAGGTTGTTGGTCGGTCTACTGACGGAACACAATCCTCTGTAGAGGCACCTCCACCTGATGAGAACAACCCATTATGCCGAAGATGTGGAGAGAAGGAGGAAACGTCTTTCCATGTTATATGCGAATGTGACGTACTCGCAGTATACCATGACACCAGCTACATACGAGAGGAAAGTCCCCAAGGACTCCTTCGTTTCGCAAAAAGGGCGGGTTTGATTTGAACTGCAGCTCGGACAAGAGGCACAAAGGACCTCATGTTTTAGGTGCAGCGTGTCCTATTATCAGGTTACACAACCTTCTAATAATAATAATAGGTACAAGCATGAAGAGTCCAGCTGTCAATCATAAAATATTCAGACACTTTGTCCACATTTAGATGTTCGTGATCGACATTTCACGACATACGGACATACGGAATGTACCCATACTGGTTAGATAAAACGTAGGCCCAACTTTCACCAAATCACCTCTAGAGTATTTCCA
>JAGFPH010000236.1:145962-163183 GCA_018207615.1 Philaenus spumarius | reverse complement strand
GCGTGCGAAGCACGCAATGTATAGTGTATTGAAATTCCTCCCAACACGGAGGTTGGCGTGCGAAGCACGCAATGCTCTGTGTATTTAAAATTCTCCCAATACGGGGGTTGACGTGCGAAGCAGGCAATGCATAGTGTGTTGAAAATTCTCCCAATACGGGGGTTGGCGTACAATGCACTGTGAGTCGGCCGCTTCTCATAGTGTTCAGTGTCAAGCTCGCATGTGCGTCCTTAGCAGTGAACGTGTTAAACAGAGATGTACCGGGTACTGATGTTTTTAGTCAGGTTAGTAGCGGTTTGCTCAAGTGCTATCATTCGCGTCGGTATCTGTACAGTGCTGGTGAAATTATTTGACTAAGATTGTTTAATATTCTAAATTCCTTATCAGCTACACAGACTAACATTGCTCCATCACGCATACAAATTAGTTATCCGTTTGGACACCAACCACGAACAAACGGTGTCAGCCTTGTTTTTTTAAATTTTCTTGTATTGATCTTGCCTCATAGTATGTTCTACAATATTCAGCATTTCGGCGTCTTCAGGGAAAAGAATTCCTTTGCCTCACTGAAGTCGTCTTTGCCGTTGACGGTGTCATTTTTGTTTTTTAGTTGGTCTGTATGCTCGAAGCTCTTGATCATTTCTGACTGTCCCGGCTGAAACATCTAAACTAAAGTCATATTCTCTATATTGTCCAGTGATTTTTCTGTTGGCTAGCTTCATGTTTTCAACTGCCTGGCAATACTAGGACGAATACCCTAGTTCATCCACATTTCCCAATTCGTCCAGATTCTCGTTGATTAAAACTTTTTTGTGGAATTCTTAGTCTTGTTGCCAACTGACTTTCAGTAAAACGTTATTCTTGCAAAAAAAGTTTTGCAATTTTTCTCGCTGAAAGATCACTAACTCTACCAATGACGACAAAATGTTACCAATTATCAAAAGTAATCGTTAAAAGCGTACTGAACATACCTAAAACTCAACCGAAACATTAACTTATAATACGTGTAATCAAAAGCAAACATTAATGTCCAACTTTAAAGTACTACACCACTCTCAAAAGCATGTTTATCCCAAATGAGGTTAGTTTAGATGTGTTACATGTGACAGAACAGCTGGTGGAAATAAATAAATGAAACGGGCAGTGCTACCAAGTTCAAAAATCAAAAGTAATCTTCTGATGTAAGTAAATAAAGCGCATGCAAGACAAAGCATATTATATTACAATATTGCAGAAATCCCGATATTATGTGTGTCTAATAATTTGCCCTGCACTGTAGGCTCAATCATTAATATTTCTGTGACAGTTGATTTTCTAGTAAAGGTAGCAAATGAGCTAAAATTAACTGTAGTAAAGTTTTGATTTATAAATTTTTAGATAAATATGCGAAATAAAAGGAATTACGCTCACTTTTTTTAAATAAAACACAAAACGGACTTAAAACTGATCCGTTCTAACTTGTACGGCAAAGAGTCCGAATACAGTTCGACGAGAAACGATCACAAAAATACTTCATAAAGGTGTATGAAGAGCAAGGTCTTTTCTAATAGACAGCCGGGCTCTTTGACCCCACTTCTGCTCCCTAAATTCAAAACGGCGAAGTTGGCAACCAATTTCAATGTTAAAATAACCTAACCGTACCTTCACTTTTAGGAATAACTTTTTGTTATTTTCGTCAAAAAACGAAAGCTGTATTTTTTATCTTAAAGTAAAATAATCCTGGGTGTCGATTGCTAAGGTTTTTTTTCAATATCTCTTTTTGCAAGGGAGTAAACATTAATCAAGTTTACTATTTTCTACTATTTATGTCACATACGTTTATGTAAAGAATAAAACGGTTTTTTAAATGTATTCAGCAATCAACATCCGCATATGACATTACTTCAGAATGAAACCAAATTTTTAAATTTATTCCTCGAACTAACGGAAAAAATTACTTATTCTGTAGCATTGCTCTTATGGGAATCAGATTCAATATGGCGGACAGGGTATCCTCCCCTTAAGTGGCGTCTTTGGAATTATCATTATATAGGGTTGCATCAGAAAGAAGCGAAAATACTTTCAGGACGTGTTCTACTAGTGAAAATAAAGACAAAAATACATGAAAACGTAGGTTCGAAAATGCTTCGTTTTCCAGTTATAAACCATTTTTTACAAAATACTTAATATCTTTGTATGTAGGAAATATATTGAACGCAAATTCTAATACATATTTGTACGGCATTAATAATAATGCCTTTATTTAGTTTCTTAATTTTACAATTTTCTATTCAAGGACATACTTATACAAACTAAAATCATGATAATGAAAGGAAAAGGAAATACATTGCAGCTGATGATTTCTAAACATTTAAACAATTAAAATAAACAATCCATTGACTACTATGAAACTAGGCCCATTTCTGGGCGAAGATTTCCCCAAACTTTTTCCTCTTTCCATTCCAATATTCTGCCATTGACATCCTGCTTGACTCACCAGCTCGTCCCGCCATCTCGAGGATTTCCTACCCCCGTGTCTCTTACTTCCCAGTGGTTGCCATTGTACATATTTTTGTCCATCTTCCGTCATTCATTCTCGCTTTATGACCAGCCCAGTTCCATTTAAGACGTTTGGTCATTGGGACGACATTTCCCAAATGGGTTATTTTCCTAATTTCAGCATTTCCGACTTTATACCACAACGACAGACCCAGCAGCTGTGTAACGTTCAAACTGTTGACATCTTTTTCGATAGAGTCCACTTTTGTTCTCCGTACGTCATACAAGGAATTATAAATTTATTAAATTCTAGAGTCTGTAATCAATGCGCTATATTGCTTTTAAAAGTGAATTCCACAGACCAGTACTTCTTAAAAGAAAAAATAATTCTTCTATTAATTTCCTTTCTGCAACTATTATGAAAACAAATTGTTCGGCCCAGATATGTTGCTTCTTGCTACCCACTTTACTTTATTTTATTTAAAAATATACCTTCTTGTTGATTATGAGTGCCGTTTTTTCTTTATTTATCATGAGTCCGGCTCGGCTACCCTTTCGGTCCAAGTCCTCTAGCATATTCTCCAGTCCTGTGAGCGATTTTGCAAAAAGAACATCATCGGCAAATCTGATATTAGATATATTTATTCCATTCATTTCAATTCCTAAATTACGCCAACCTTAGTGAAAACTTTGTCTAGTATCGAATTAAAAAGATCAGGCGAGAATGACCCTTGTACAAACATCCAGAACGTTATTTCACATATATTCAAAATGAGTAATTTTGTATATTATAGAAAATTACCAAGATGCAAAATTTTTAGTTTTTAGACAATAACTCTCTTATTTTTAAGTTACAGAAATAATAAAAAACCCGTTTTTTGTTTCTCGAAATGTTTTGTGTAAAGTTAGCGGTTTTCGAGATAGTTTACATATTAAAAATGTTAAACGGCCAACATTCTGAAAATATATAAAAACGTTTTGTCGCAACAATGCATTAACTAAACAGTTACTTGACGCAACAATGAAATCTCCAACAATTATAACGGCTGAGAAATTACATTAATAAAATAGGTCGGTTTTTATGGCTCACCCTTTATAATGGTTCCAAAGATCGGATTTAACAGATTTGTTACATTTTTTAGGGTTGCAATTTGTTTTGAAAAACAACGTAATTGGTAAAAGTATTTTTCTAAATAGCAATTTAGCTTATTATTAGGGTTTACTAAATGACTTAATATTTAGTCTTTAATTATTATTACAACTTTTGGCGAATTAGACACTTAATTGAAATAGGTAGATAGCTAGATACACGAAGGAGCTGGTAGGAAGAGGAGCTAGAACTCCACCGATGGGCCCAGAACCAGTGATCGGAATATGAAGAGGCTATGGAAAAGAAAGCGTAAGAAAAAACGTACAGAACACTGACACAGATGAAGAAAGATGGTAAGAGGTCAGAGACAGGCAGATGACTTCATTGATGGCCTGGATGGACATCTCAGAAGAACAATCTGCTGGGTCTTGGCAGGCCGGAAGTGAGGTTGTTGGTCAGTCTACTGACGGAACACAATTCTCTGTAGAGGCACCTCCACCTGATGAGAACAACTCATTATGTCGAAGGTGTGGAGAGAAGGAGGAAACGTCTTCCCATGTTCTATGTGAATGTGACGTACTCGCAGGATACCATGACACCAGCTACATACGAGAGGAAAGCCCCTAAGGACTCCTTCGTTTCGCAAAAATGGCGTGTTTGATTTGAACTGCAGCTCGGACAAGAGGCACAAAGGACCTAATGGTTTAGGTGCAGCGTGTCCTATTATCAGGTTACACAACCTTCTAATAATAATAATAGGTACAAGCATGAAGAGTCCAGCTGTCAATCACAAAATGTTCAGATTCTTTGTCCATCTTTAGATGTTCGTGATCGACATTTCACGACATACGGAGTGTACCCATACTGGTTAGGTAAAACGTAGGCCCAACTTTCACCAAATCACCTCTAGAGTATTTCCAACACGTACCACATACTTTGTTCCGACTGGTGTTGAAAGCAAAACCCTCTATTTGTCAACCCTCTGTAGCTCTTAAAATGCAAATCGAATCCGATAATGAATGCACCAAAGATGATAGAAACATTCATCACAATCACAAGCGTTAAGAACGACCGCGAAAGTTGGCCGGAGAATGATTGGAATATATAATTATTGTGGAGAAGAGGGTGACTGGAAAAGAGTTGTAAGGGCTTTGCTCACTTTTTTTGCTTTTACGCAATGCGGGGGAATGGTAATTTAGTGTTTGTTGAGCTCTTGTCTGTAATTATGTGATTTCAGGAGACTTTAACGAACTGATTTGTAGTTTAGCGTTTGGACTTTTGTGTTTGCAAGTTTAAAATATACAGCAAAAAAACTAAATGTTTCATCTATACCGTACCAGGCGCAACTAGCGCGTGCTTTCCACTACAACACCCTTCCTGGCTTCAAACGCATTTTGTTTCGTTGTGTTCAAAAACATAAATCTAGGAAAACTAAATGAAACAAACCTGTCATACTGGTTAAATATAAATTTATATACCGAAGGCAAACTGTAGTCCAGACCGTTTGACGGATTTGGACCAAATTTGGCATGATTACTACTTACCACAAAAAAGCTAACGCAATAAAAATTATTTCCATTACTCAAATTTAAGGGTCGGCTCTAGTAAAACAGAAAGCAACCTGCGACTCCCTACAGCGGCGGTAGATTACGGGGACATTGCTCAGCCTAAATCCATTTAAAACCCGCAATTTTGCAAATAGCGTTTTAAAAAAAATACCAAACTCTTGGGGACGAAATTCTTCATGCGAATGGCTTGGTAGTTTTTCGCTATAATTAATAGTGACAACATAAAAAATATTAAAAATCAATGTTTTAAATTGTTAATAAATACTAAACAAAATGTTTTTCTTAGTTTTGAAAAAGCCATTTGCATGCATATTGGCCATAGCTTTAAAATGACATATCGTTCATAATTATTCGATAAAAAATAAAGGAAAAATTTGAATTTGAATTTAACATTGGTGTTATGGAGTGTCAGTCAACATGGCCGACAGCTAAAGCCGACCCTTAATAGGTTAAAATGGGACAACTATCCTAAAACGTACACCCTTTGTTCCCTTGAAGATAGAGACCTGAAATTTTGCCGGATTGTTTCTTAAGTGAAATAGGAAATATCAGGGCTCTCGCATTTTGATTACTTGCGTTTAAGGGTCTGCTGTGGTGGCGGCCATCTTGGATTTGTATCCCGTAAGAGCAATGTTAAATTTAAAACCATTTATTTCGTTTATTTTTTATCACAAAATTTGTTGCTCGGCATCATTTTAACAACAGTCACAATACGCATCCGCTTTGCGTTTCACATCTTTTTAAATCCAGTTAATTTGTCACTTAATTGACATTTTCCATGTACCAAGTTTGAACTTTTTTCCTTACACAATACAAAATTACTAATTAAATGTGAAGCCGGATCCGCAATTTGTAAAGAATATTCAGTTTTATTTTCAACACTCAATTACAAAAGATGGATTTATAAAATGGTTTTAAATGAGGCAATGTCAAAGCGCTCAGAAATAGCACTGTTTAGATACGGCTGTATAGAGTGACAGCCGGTTGCTTTCTCGTTTACTGGAGCAGACCCTTAAGGGGGTGAAAACGGGGATATCATCCCCTTAAACAATATATTTACTAATTTTTATAAATGTTTCATAGACAAATTAAGACCATAGAATTCCCGTTACTAGGCTAGGGGTTGAAGTAAGGTTATTCTCATTGTTTCGTAACCTTATTCATAGAGCTAAACTTTTTATACTATTATCTATATATAAAAAAGCGAAATACCACTCACTCACTCACTCACCCACCACGAATTCTCAAAAACTACCGTGAGAACGGATTGAAATGAAATTTGGTATGTATCTTCCTCTAGGGCCATAAATTCTTACCAAGAAAGGGTTTGAAAAAATTCGATATTTTATAGGGGGTTTGGGGGGATCAAAGTTATTAAATCACGATTTATTTAAAACTACCTAACGGATTGGAATGAAATTTGGTATGTAGCTTCCTCTAGGGCCATAGGTGCTCACTAAGAAAGGGTATAAAACATTTCGAAATTTTAGGAGGGGTTTGGGGGGATCAAAGTTACTAAAATCATAATTTCAGATCTTTTATTATTATGACAATAGTGCTTTTATTATTTAAGATCTATATATTTAAAAGCCAAATACCACTCACTGACTGAACACTTAAAAAGAATACAATTACGTTAAAAAGACTGAAAATACCAACCACCACGGGCAACGCCGTACGGGTCAGCTAGTTAAGTTATGCAAAAGAAAGAAACGCCTTTTGTATTTCGTTTACTTGAGTTTAAGGGGTGAAATGGGAAAACTGCCCTTGCAAATAAATCATTACAGTTTAAGATACCTGAAACTGGGCATATTCCGCAAGTTATACACAGGAAAGGAAAAACAATTGCATATGGGTTATTTGCATCCAAGGGGTAACATATTTTCCGTAGCCAATATTTTAGGTATTTAATAAATTGCTGGCGTGTGTTGAGCGAATTTCCAGAATTAAATTGATATGTTTTAGGGTTTCAACCAACTATTTGGGAAATTTTTCTACTCACAAGGTCACTGAATAGCTGCCTGCGTGTAAGAAATATATTAATCTGCTCCGTTCCGGTCGACCTTGGGTCATGGACTGCTTCGCTTCACAAATTCACTTCTTATGGTGTTCTACGTTTCGATCGATTTTGGGGAACCATACGAGCTATAAGATCGCGTAAAAAACCAACTGCTTAGAATAATATCCTATATTTATATTTTTACATAAAACCCCAAAAAGTTTCATTCCTGTACGAAAAATCTCAGAAAACCGTTACTACCTGTCAAAAAAACGTGCTTCCGCTTGATAGATTCTTTGGCTAACGAACTCGTCCTAGCGACTTAGAAAACCAAAGTGTGTTCCAAATTCCGAACAAATCGGACGCAAAATGCTAATGTTAATGTGGGAACATATACACAGAGTGATCAACTCAAGATGGCCACCATTGGGACCTCGGAAACTGTAAAAGTTACAACAAACTTTAAATGGGGGACCTTCCCTACCTTTTCCCTTGCATTAAAAATACAACATTAAAATTTCCAAAAACTCCGCCATTTTTCAAATATGGCGGCCAACTTAATTTTTCAAATGGAAACCCCTATTTTTTATGTTGCATTTCGATTGGGAATACAAATTTAAGACATTTTATTCTTTTTTATTTTTTCCTAAACCCAACCGTTTATGAGATACAGCCTCTCAAACATTTTCTTTTTATGTCATTTTTTTAATTGGGCCACCATTAGGATTTCAGAAAGTATTAATTTGACAGCAAACTTTAAATGGGGAACCTTTCCTTGTTTTATGAGAAATTAAAAAATATGCAGTTAAAATATTTCTAAATGGGCACCATTTTCCAATATGGCGGTAAACTTTGAAATTTATAATGGAAACCCCTATTTTTTATAACGGATTTGAATTTTACATGCAATTTTAAGACGTTTTTATTCTTGGTGTTTTTTTTTATTAACCGCTAGGAGCGCTGAAAGTTTCAGAAACTCTTATTTCAACGTTTCTTATTAGAGGCACGTTTTACCATTTATATGCAAACAATACAAATTAACTTAAAGGGCAATATTATTACAATAATATTGAGACTTACCGTCACAATAGTCTAATTTTTCTTTTTCTTTCTACGGTCGTTTCGGTTATTCAACCATCCTCAGGATTGCTGGGTAATTCCCGTTGTCAATATTTAAAATACATAAAAAGATATACACATACATAAAACACAACACTCAACACATAACTTTTATTGTGCATCTTTTTCTGTCCCGTGTAGTAGGCCTACTGTCAAGATGCGTACTGTACATTTTGTTTAACCTGTATCGGAGGTAGGTGGGAGGGATTCTTATCTAAACTAGATATTATTGTGTCATAGATTATATTAGAGTCAAATTTTAGTTTCTCGTTCAACAATGAACTAATGTCATTTTTAGTCTGTTTATATATTTCAAACTCTTCTAGTGCGTTCATTAATTTCCCCTTTTGACAATGATGCAATATTGTTAATGATTTTTCAATGACGGAATATTTGTGATTGTCCTCAATTAAATGTTCTGTAAATTTCGATTCGACTTTTTCTGGGTTAGCCGACTGTGCCGCTGTTGGAATGTGCTCTTTAAATCGTTTTTTAAAGGACCTGCCTATTTGTCCTATGTATTTTTTTGTACAATCTGAGCATGACAATTCATTAAAAAAAATCAATAGTCGGAATGGCGAAAACAAATATGTATGGCAATATTATGTACAATGGAATGTTAAAAAGCTGTTGCAATTTGACAAATACTTTATTTTATACAAAAAAAAGTACTTAAATTCTTACACAATACACAGTGGTTGCGTTAGCGAATTTTTAACAGTAATTTTAATATTGTATTTTTAATGCAAGGGAAAAAAGTAGGGAAGGTCCCCCATTTAAAGTGTGTTATAACTTTTATAGTTTCCGAGATCCCAATGGTGGCCATCTTAAGTTGATCACCCTGCATACATATAGACCTGTATTAAAAAAAAAAATTAATGACACATGTATTCTGGGGAATATGATCGGTGCTCATCGTCCATCCACAACCTTAAGTAAGAGTCACTGCAATAGCTCTCACCTTTCGTACAAAAATCCGCTAATAATAGCCTACGTATAGATCACTATACTACTTGATATGTTAAGGGTCTGCTGTAGTGGCAGCCATCTTGGATTTGTATCCCATAAGAGCAATGTTAAATTTCAAACCATTTATTTTGTTTATTTTTTATCATAAAATTGTTTGCAAGGTCTCATTTTAAGCACAGTCACAATTACGCATCCGTCTTGCAATTTACATTTTTTTAAATGCTTTTGATTTTGACATTTTGTAAGTACAAAGTTTAAATTTTTTTCCTAAAACAATAAGAAATTACTAACGAAAAATAATTTGCAAGAAGGGTCCGAAATTTTATAAACAATATTCAGTTTTTTTTTTCAACACTCAATTACAAAAGATAGACTTTTAAAATGGTTTGAAATGAGGCAATGTCAGCGCAAGAAATTGCACTGTTTAGATAGGGATATAGTAAGAGGCGCTTGCGTTCCGGTGGATTTCTCGTTTACTGGAGCAGACCCTTAATTTAAAACTGTTCGACGTACTTCTGCTTCGATAGCAAATTTCTCTATTTTCGCACAAAACAATGACAGTGAATTTTCACAAATGATTTGTCCAGGCGCAACATTAAACAGTTTTGGTCCGAGGAAAGAAAACGTCTTTTTGAATCAAGTTTTAAAAGGCTTTCGCACTGTAAAATTTAATGCAATTCATTTCTTTAGAAGTATTATAAAATAATTCACTCGCGCAGATGAGCGGCTGACGTGAGTTGAGCGAATTTCCAAAATTAAGTTTATATGTCCTAGGGTTTTAACCAACTATTTGGGAAGTTTGACTACTCACAAAGGCGCTGAATAGCTGTCTGCGTGTACGAAATATACAACGAGAATTTTTTCGTTCCTCAGCCTTCGTTCCGCTCACAGCGAGTTTACACCCTAACCTTGCAGCCTTGTATTATCTGCTGCGCTTTACGCGTTTGCACCTCGACCTTACGTTCTCCGATTATGGACTGCTTCGCTTCGCTCGCAGTGGACAAACTAGCTTCGCGAATTTACATGCAGGGCGTCGGCCTCGTCACAGAAGATGCCACACGGTAAAATCCCCCTCGTGACTTTTATATAGTATATGTATAAATTTCAATGGCTCCCTAAAACGTGTTCTGGGGACTATGATCGGTGCTCATTCAATATTCCCGTCCATAGGTCTCACCATATGGTATTTGGGGGGGGGGGGGGGGTTGGCGATAGTTCTTTCGGTACGAAAACCTTAATAAATGGATTAATTGTTTATGGATCTTATTCAAATTTTTATATGTTTCTAATACAGTCATGTAGAACATTCTCTGAAAGTTTGAACAAAATCGATTGGTAACTTTTGATTTACGTAAGAAATTTATTAAAATATATAAAAATTCAATATGTTATATATTACAAAAACACTTATATTTCGAAAACTAATTATCGGAATTTAGTTTACACAACGAGTTTAGATTCCTCATCGAATTTACTATAAATTATCAAATTTTTATTTTAATATATGAATAAATATGGTTTTGTCAATTCATTTGTTAATGAAAAAACATATAGTACAGACTGTCCCAAAAGTCCCGGACCGGTTTAATAACTCCTAAACGAAACTAGCTACAGTAATAATATTTCAGACATGACTACTGGCTACAAAAAAACTATTTTTTGAGTTGTTATTCACTATTGCCCCTGCCCCCAAAAACCAAATTTGGGGGGGTTGCCCCAAATTTTTAAATATAAACCCCTATCGAGTGACCCATCATTTTAAAGGTCTCGCTGAGTTAAACACAACAGCGCAAACCTGAGGTCGATATCTTGCTCCTGTCCAAAATGGCTGACCTTTTAGTGTTTCTTATGGTCATGTAATTTAAAATTGAACATTTTGTATCGTATACAAAGTAAACACGCAGCTCAGCAAATACCGGGGGGAATGATACAGATTGTAGTACAGCATCACTATTACAGACTAGCACACTGCGTGACTGTGGAAGGAAAGCAGTTCGAATACTTTAAGTGCTGCGATGTAGAAGGTTCTGCATTTTGCGCTTTTAATGATGCTTTAATGTTGCTAGGTCTGGTATAATTTTGTCTACATGTAGAATGTACTTGTATTAAATCGACATTAGCAAGTAATTTATGGATTTCGTCTTTTCTCTCAATACTGGACTTGATTAAAGTATTTATACCCTTAGTGGCAGTTACCCCGTCATCTTTGACTTCCTGATTACATATAACACATATATTGTTCAAATCAGTCATTATAAGTAACTGAAGATTAATGTAAATTGGTTGAATTCAGACTTGAAAAGTTTTACCAGTTTTAAGAGTTTCCTTCCAACTTGCTTCTCTCGTTCAAAAATCCATAACAATAGCACAAATATTAGCATTTCACTACACCTGGCATAACACAAACGTATTTCTGTACACAAAATAAAACTTTATAACGAAACACAAAATCCTAACGAACCGCACAATGCAAAAGTTAAACGTAAACTAAGCAGACACGGCCCACTATTATCGAACAGAAACAGTATTCAACAAGCTACGTACTGATAACGTATGAGGACTGTATACAAACAAGAGACATCCAAGCGCCTGATATGAGTCACAACGCAGTCACAACGCCGGTGGCGCGGTGTCCGCTACTGTTTAATCGCTCTCTATAAAGCAACTATGTCGTCAAATAGCTTGACTAGACCCATCATATTAAAGCTAATTAAATTATCTATAAGTTTTGTCAAAGACGTTTCTTTCCACAATGTAAGGATAAAATTATATAATTGGTTAAAGTTAGTTTTTGGGTATAGCAGTGGCCTTTTTTTGTATGTTTATAAGTATTACGGTAAAACTAAGCTATCTACATAGAAAGTATAAATAACATAATTTGTTCGCCATATTGTTAGGAGTAATTTAAAAAATAATCACGTCTGTAACTTTATTAGTTTTCGAGCTATGAGTATTTAACCAAAGTACTGCTCTTGCGATGTTTGTGAGGGGGTGGGGGGGAAAGCAAGAGGGGTGGGGGTCGGGACTTTGTCGTTTTTTATCGTTTACTTTGTATACCAACACCCTGCAAAAATTCAGCTTTCCTCTAATTAGTTGCGACAAAGGGTATTTTTTTACCTTTATTGACTGGGCTACTTACTATAAACCCTGGATATCATCTTTGGTAAGCAACTTTGTTTTTGAGTGTAAAGTTAAACATTTTGTTATTATTACCAAGTATGACAAATTTGTTTTTATACTTTAAACTCTTTTGTGCGTGTGTTTACTTTGTTTTAAAATAATAAAAATGTTTAATACAACCAATGGGGGTCAATTTTAAATTACATGACCATAAGAAACACTAAAAGGTCAGCCATTTTGGACAGGAGCAAGATATCGACCTCGGGTTTGCGCTGTTGTGATTAACTCAATGAGACCTTTAAAATGATGGGTCACTCGATAGGGGTATACATTTAAAAATTTGGGGCAACCCCCCCAAATTTGGTTTTTGGGGGCAGGGGCAATAGTGACTAACAACTCAAAAAATAGTTTTTTGTAGCCAGGAGTCATGTCTGAAATATTATTACTGTAGCTTGTTTTGTTTAGGGGTTATTAAACCGGTCCGGGACTTTTGGGACAGTCTGTATATTAACTTAACTTTAGATTTTAATCATATTATTTTTTTTCAAAATCTATATTTATGTATCGATTTGATTGAAATTTTCAGAGAATGTTGTACATGACTGTATTAGAAAGATATAAAAATTTGAATAAGATCCATAACTATTGTTTGATTTATAGAGATTTACGGCAAATCTTCAAATCGAAAATTTAATTTTGTTTTTAAAAATTTACAAAAATCGAAAAATAATTTTGGGTACTATCTATTTTCCAGGATTGTCGACAATTTAATTGTGAATCAGAATTTTTTTAGATATTCAAAATCGATCAAACGGTTCTCGAGTTATAAGCGATATACTGAAACTCTGTACTTTTTTTTTTAATAAAAATGTCGTAAAATGACGAAATTGACGACTGTTTTTCAAGCATTCTAGATATTTAAAGCGTCGATATCTCGTGAACGGATAGAGATATTTTAGATTTCTGAAAAATATTCTGTTTATCAATCTTTCTATTATAACATATATTAAAGACGTTGTTTTAATAACATTAATAAAAATTTTATAGCGGTAGAAGCAAAATAGAAATTCAATTTTCAGGGGGTGTTTTTCGGAACTTTTTATAGGGGGTGTGACTTTGAAAATTCATATTTAAATAACTAATAACAATGTAATGTTAAAAGTTTCAGAACCTTCCTAATCCGTTGTGTTTTATATATGGTGATAATTTCATCTTAATCGAAGAGATCATGTTTTTTGAAAGTTTTCCATACCTTAATAATTCTCAAAAAACATGATCTCTACGATTAAGATGAAATTTTCACCATATATAAAACACAACGGATTAGAAAGGTTCTGAAATTTTTAACATTACATTGTTATTAGTTATTTAAATATGAATTAATTTTCAAAGTCACACCCCCTATAAAAAGTTCCGATCAAAACACCCCCTGAAAATTGAATTTCTATTTTGCTTCTACTACAATAACTCATATTTCTTGTGGAAATTTTCTAAAAAGGAATATTTGTATTGCTTAGTAATTTTAATGAAACTGTTACTAATGCTGAACATTTTTTTTCAAAAACATGAACTGTTGTTGCTGAACTTAGTTATGCATACTACACAAAGAAGGATATGTGTACCCGTGTTGCGCAGTAAAATATTGAAGACGAGAGCTCGTCATAAATTAATCATTTTATGAAAACGCTCCGAAAGAGTTCTTATTTTCAACATTAGAAAAGTCCGGAAAGACTGTTTTTAAGCGATTTCAGTGTGTAGCGCCTTCGGTAACAGAGAACGCAACCAACCGCGCGCGGACGGAATGAAAGAAAGTAATTACACGCGAAATGATTTGGTTCGCGTGGACTGGCTCATAATGAGAGTTGAGTTTATGGCACCAATGAATCATACGCTAACTAGACCGTCTGACAATCGGAGGATGAAAAAAAATATATATACCAAAAGCAAAACAAAGCAGACGCGAAAAAACACACATCCCAGGTGCGCCGTGAAAAGGGAAGCCCCCGGCTTTGGGTGCGCATTGCAAGACTGTTAAAACAAACGGAAATTCGTTGGTAAAGTTCAATTCGTGTTTTTTGTTTTGTAATTGCTGTGAGTTGAATGTTGAGAGTTTTTTTTTTTGAAAAAATGTGCTAAATGGTTGAACAGTTTGTGTTTCTACAGACAGTGAGACAGCAACGTTTTTCCATTTTTAAAACTAGATTCTAAAGGCGGATTGATCATATTTTTACAATTTTTGTTCGGACAATTCCAACATTTGCGAATAAAGAAAATAATTCGATCAGGCAACTGAACCGCTGACATGAGTTGAAAGAATTTTCAAAATAAGGTTTGTATGTTTTAGGGCGTCAACTAACTTTTTGGAAAATTGGTCTACTGGCGAAAGCGTTGAATAGCTGCCTGTACGAAATATATCAGTAGAACTAGTTTGCACCTAAGCCTCCAGCTTCGACTCATGCGCTGCTTCGCTTCGCTCTCAGCGTACAAACTCGGAAGTTGGCTTCGGATCAGAAAATGCCCCCCGGTAAAATACCCCACGTGAATTTCAACCGGGTACGTTTATGGTATTTTACGTTTTGATCGATTTTTGCCAATAGAGCCATAAGGCCGTGTAGATAAACAAAACATGCAGAATAGTATGTTATATTAAATTTTTATATAAAACCCTAAAAAAGATTTATTATAGTACAAAAAAAATCTAAAGATTTTTACTTCCAGTAAAAAACGTGCTTCCAGCTGTTGGATACTCGTCTGAGCGACTTAGGCGACCAACACGTGTATATTTGAACATAGTCGGACTTAAATTGCGGCCGTCAGAGTGCGAACACATATTATACATATGTAGGCCTATATAAAATTTGTAATGAAACCTCAAAACGTGTTCTGGGGACATTGAACGGTGCTCACCGACTGAGTTCAAACTTAGCATAAAGTTAAACCTAACAACGATCTTTCTCAAGAAAATTAGACGATAGTCATGCGTTTCAAAATGGCGGCTGTTTGAAAATTTCAAACCTAAATTACTGGAAAACCGTACATTTTAACAAAAAATATCAAGACACCTTTTTTGTAGCCCTTTTGATTCCCTATCGGATTTTAAACCGTCAAAACAATAGGATGAAGGATAATATTTAAGTAATCTGTGACTTAATAGTTAAAAAAAGTGTGTTTTGAGTAAGTTAGGTTTCAAATTTTCAAACAGCCGCCATTTTGAAACGCATGACTGGATATAATCGCCTACTTTTCTTGAGAAAGATCATTGTTAGTTTAAACGTCATGCCAGGTTTGAACTCAATCAGTCAAATCGTTCTCTAGATATGAATTATTTTGTTAAAAAAAACAAAATGGCCGATATCTGGAAAACGAAGCGTTTTAGGGCACAAGTTGACATTTTTGTTTTTATTTTTATGTAAGGAACCCACTCCAGACGTTTGGCGTCCTATTAAGAAACACCCTGTATACAGGGTGAGTCACTACTGACTACATTAATTTTAACAGTTGATTCTACTTATCAAAAAGAACAAAAATATGTATTTTAGTCCTTATCTGGCATTAACCGTTTAGCTGTCATGGCGTATTTTGTGATTTTTTCAAATTGCACGACTTGGTACTATTAGTTTGACGATAAAAACCACACTAATGTAATTATAACATGGAAAGTAATGCCATTTGAAAGAGCATTAAATTTCCTATAAATTAAACATAGTACCCAAATAATAACTCCTCAGCTGGTAAAGAAATTACAGAAACAGTAATTAGTTTGGTGTTTAGAACCAATACGATAAATCCTAATAATGCTGTACCTAAACAAAATTTTTATAAAATTTCAAAAAATTTTCTATATATGACCCCTTAATATCTGTACATCATTTTAAAGATAAATAAATAAGGAAGTTTTTATGTAACTGAATATAAGAATACGAAAAATTTCACTGATTTAATTGAGCCTTAAAGTTTAAAGGAAAAGTCTGTAACAATAATTTTTAACTTTAAAGATATTTAAAAAACTTTATATAAGGAGTTATTACTTGGGTACTATGTTTAATTTATAGGAAATTTAGTGCTATTTCAAATGGTATTACTTGTCATGTCATAACTATATTAGTGTGGTTTTTATCGTCAAACTAATAGTACCATTTCGTGTAATTTGAAAAAATCACAAAATCCGCCAGCCATGACAGATAAACGGTTAAGGTCAGACAAGGGCTTATATACATGTTTTTGTTCATTTTGATAAGTCGAATTAACTGTTAAAATTAATGCAGTCAGTAGTGACTCACCCTGTATATACTTGGTTATCCGTCATGCTCCTTTTTTTGGCAGTTTATCACTACGCGTATCGGGAACAGGTTCCCATCCTCAGGTTTTGTAAATCAACTTAATTCAACTTATATCCTTATATTAGTAGGAACACATACACATATAAACAGTTTACGACACAAGACGTTGCACTACACGGTCAAAATAAAATTTTACAAAGTTCACATGGGCACGTAACAAATATTTAAAAGTATTTGGCTTCGGTTGTTGTTAGAGAGGCGGTCCCTCATCAACTACTGTTGATGGCTGAAGTCGTGGTTTTGCACTTAATGGCGCATAACTGATGGGTAAGCCTAAATAGGAAACAGACTAAACTTACTGTACCCTTTTGGGCCAGTAAACTAACAACATTTACCAGATATTTATTTCGTTCATTTATGCACGTTTGCGAGCGAAGTTGTGTGTACCGATTCTAGTATAAAATACAAAATTAACACTTAAAAAAAATGCTGAAATTTTGTCTGATAAACCTCAAGAAAGGGACAAATCTGGAGTGTATTGTTTAAACTGTGAAATGTGTCCGAAGAAATGTATAGGACAAACCAAAAGGACCATGAA
>JAGFPH010000236.1:131216-145952 GCA_018207615.1 Philaenus spumarius | reverse complement strand
CTTGAGTTGATTTATCCTCGAAACGTCGCGTTATTTTCATTGTGCACCATTGTGGTTCTTTTTTTTACTTAGTACGGAACCCTTTTGAAAATACCTAAGGGTGAAAATTATAACTACAAACGTGCAATATTTTTTGTAAACACCTTCCCATCTCCAACATCCTATGTAAATTATCAAACGATGAAGAGTTGTATCGAAATCATTAGCAGGTGTTTGTTTAAAGCGTAAATCTCGTTAATTATTTAAACTACGTGTAAAGTAGAAATGCAAATTAAATTTAAATACGAAACGACCTATAATGGTTCCCAATCTCTCGTAAAACCAAGCCCGCCGGGTGAAATTCACAGCATTTTCATAAAAATCCCATAATTGTAATAATTTTACAACCGCTTTAGTGGTTACTTAAATTACCCGAAGCTGTCTAAAATACATTTTCTTAATTAAAACCATATTATAACCGATCTGATACAGGTGGATAAGATTTGAAACGTGACGCTCGGGTGACTTTATTAAATAAAAAAGATATAACGTTGCGGTTGTTTAGTGAATAACGTAACCGGATTTCCTCAAAGTACTGTTTTGGGTCTGATGCTGTTCCTAGATTTAAAGCGGTCGTTAGGGTAATATTAATAGTGTTGGACTCGGTCCGATGAGCAAGAATCCAAGAGTTGTACATTAGTACACGTGTAGTTTACTTATAGCGAGACCTAAGATCGGGAGTGGTCGATGAGCACCGATCATGGTCCCCAGAATTCGTTTTGGGGTGTCATTAAAATGATGTATTCCAGGTGTTCCAAAAGTATGGGACCCGTTCCGTAACTTTTAGACAACGGAAAGAAGAAAGATGAAAATTTGGAAATGTCTTCGGATGGTTAGTAACTACTTTTACAAACTTTCAAGACCACCCCCTCTCTGCGGAGGGGTCCTGTGGGGGGCGACTCAAAATGTTTGAACCTAAACATACGGCTTGTGACACATCATTTTTGTTGTTCTTCAATCATATACATTTTGATACAAATTAAATTAAGGTAAGACAACCCTATCCAAAATGGCGGCCAAATGTGCCAAAATTGGCCTCTACATAAATTTTACCTTCGTTGCCTGGACTATTAAACGAGTTTTAAAGCAAAAATAATATTTTTTTTTCATAAATAGCTGTATTTAAAATATTTTAGGATAAAATCTTTAATTTAAGTAGGCCTATGATTAAAATGTGTGGTCTTTTGTTTTGTTTTCCAAAATTTATTTCAGGCCTTTGAGTAAAATGCTTAATTATAGGCTCTGTATGTACATTTACCATGCTGAAAATCTCTAACGGCATATACCCAGTTAGAAATAGTTTGTTGTTTGTAGCCCTAAGTAGTTTCTTTTGAAAAAAGAAATAAAAAAGAAAAGAAAATTGTAAAAAATATAAATTTTCAACGATTTCTAACCTCAAAACAAGTCAGACACCGTGAACTACATTAGTTCTATAACACATTAATTAAAGATATCAAATTTATAGTTTCTCAAAGTCATCTTCATTTGATTGTTCACTGAATCTTATTGGTAAGTAAGTAAATGTGAAATTTCATCACCATAACCTCGTCCGTTACTGAGAGAATACCACAAAGATTCCTCAGTTTACAATAGGGAACCCTTAAATTATCTTGCCCTTTAGTTTTGAATTTGGTTTATTAAAAGCTCTTAAAATTTGATCAAAATATACCGGGTGGCCTATCACGTAAGGTTTCTCAAATAGGTTACGGATGAACAGCTCAAGATAGAGGGCTGAAATTATTGCAAGCTAAATCCACCCCAATGAACAATTACAAATATTTTGTTAACCTTTTCCTGATACATAGTGTTCTAAAAATTGAGTTAAATTTTCGGAATTTTTAACTTTAAACATATGTCATGTTGTACTTTTTTTAAAGCGCTAAAACAGACAAATATTTTGACGAAAACAGGACTCACTTATCTTTATCCGTTTCAAAATGGTGAGCATTTTTGTGAAAAATCTATATTTTTAAATACCCCGTACTTTCTATATCAATGTACGTAGCCTTTCTCAGATTCAAATTTCTTAATCGTAATGCAATTAGCTTTACTACAATATGCCACATGGAGAGGTTTTTTTCAAAACAAACATTTCAAAACATTCGTTTTTTTTTAAATTTGTATATGACCATTGTTAAAAACTTTCAAACAGCAGCATACGTCAAGTAACATATCATTTTAAAGGTCCTGTATTTTCTAACAACTTTCCAACTTACATTTACCTTCTATCTCTTTTACGTTTTTGTAATTATAAAAAAACCTAATTTTCCCATATGAAATGCATGTTATTTGTGCAGTGCATCTTATTTTATTCACATCAAATGCACTATTATTTATTAAGAACTACTTTGTTAGATGCTCTGCCCCTAATCGCTTCGCTCGCCAAACCCTGCGGTGACATTGTGATGCTAATGAAAACCACCAAATTCCTAATTTTGTAATTTTTTTAATTTTTAATTTTCTATTAGGAATTTTTACGGAAGTAATTATTTATTAGGACAGGCACTTGGATCTAAGGCGGGTCGTGGGGGTAGCTTTGGCCTATACATATTGTAAGACATATATCGAAATATAGGCGCAATATAACTAACATTTCTTAACAAAAATCCTTAATTTTTACATTTTTTTAAAATTTTTTACATGAATTTTAAATATTTTTGAAATAAAAAGTAGCCTAAAATATTCTCTGAAAACCCCTTTACATGACAATAAAAGTTTCGTTAAAATCAGTTCAGCCATTCCGAAGATTAGTCCGGAATAATAATAATAACCTTTATTTCATGAGGCGAAGTTAGGAACATTGGGTCCTCTCTTCCACTTAACCTCGAAACAAAAAATACATAAATACATAAAAATTCATATTACAAATAAAAATTAACGAAGAAACAAAACTACAAATAATAATTACTTCTACAAAACAATGTATAAAAACTAAAAATATACACATTTGTGTACTAAGTAAAATAAAACGAAAAGTTAATTATGCTACACTATATTACATAAACACATTTACACTCTCAAACACACCCTCATTCAAGAACATGCCTCAAATCACGCCCGAGCGTCCGAAACTACCCAAAACTGTCGAAGAACCAACAACCCAAAGCCTTCTTGAACTGAACACGGTCATTGATGCATTTTAAACTCTCCGGCAATGAATTCCACAGCCTACATGCCGTCACAGTGAAAGATTTATTAAATATCTCAGTTCTGTGCCTGGGTATAAGTAATAATGTGTCGGTAGCATTTACATGTGAGCTGAAGACAGATCTTTCTGCTCCAGTGAGCAGAATAGCGTGCAATAACAACACAAAATGTGATAATTTCGGAAAAAACTAAGTTTTAGGATTTAAATTTGTTTAAAATATTTTGTCACACGATCGTCACGTTTTAAGTCAAAAATGAACCGTAAACAATAATTTTGAGCACGCTGAAGTTTGTTAGCTAATTCCACAGACATGTCGTTGTTGTCAGTATCACAATAGTTAAATAAGGAAAAATTAGAGTTTTCACCAGCTGCACTCTAACATTAAACGGCAAGCAATCTTTTACTTTCTTCAGAGTGCGCATGCCAGCAAACACTTTATTGCACGTGTCAATAACATAATCTGTCCAGCTTACAGTTTATAGTGAGACCAAGATTTTTTACTTTAGAACAATAAGGCAAATCATTGCCTTTTATTATAAGTTTCGGCCCACTACTTAAACCAATTTTATTTGCGAGTTTTTAAGAACAGATACATATAGATTTAGTTTTATTGTGATTTAACGTTAAACCATGCCTAACAGCCCAATCATCGGAAGCATTGATATCAACATTTATTGTATCTATTGTTTCATCCATCTCTGAGATATAAAAGTGATTATACACTTGCAAATCATCTGCATGTAAATGAAACGAATAGTTTAGAAAAACAGACAGAGAAAAAATGTATAAATGTTTGTTTAGGTATCGGTAATGTGTGAATAACCGCATGATCTTAGAAAAAGCTTTTGAAATCACAAACAGACTCTTCAATTTTATTTATATGTAGACTATAGATGGGAACCATTTATTAAAGGTCCAATTTTAACCTATCATTTAACATGAACAATTACAAAACTAATAAAATGAGAAATCATGGGGTGGATTTAGTTGGGAATAATTATTTTGTTTCGTCCTTCTATCTTGAGCCGTCAGTCCGTAACATGTTTGAGACATCTTACGTGATATATCCAGTATAGTAAAATAAAGCGGCTAGAAAAAAACACCATCACAAAGAAGGACCTGAAGCAATTACAAGAATACCCTACAAATTCATTCACAACGAGAGAGATCTTAAAAACAATCACTTCCGCACGCCAAAGAACGCGCAAAGCGTCTCCGAAAGGAAATGTCGACAACTTAACAAGTTTTTGTCCATAACAGCTGAAAACTTGTTTGGTGTTAATTACAAACTTAGAACGAACAATTTAAGTTTTGTGCTAAGCTTAATACTTGCAACCATTTTTGCAAAGATTCACCCCCTCCCCGTTCCACGCCCCAGGTATTTTTGTATGTTTGCCTCATCGATGTATAAACACACTGGATCGCTGGCTGCGTGTATTGAATACGGTCCGGCTGGCCTAGCCGCTTCCCCCATCACTGGAGGGACAGCAACAACACGTGAAGCATTCAAAGTTAATGCAACGCTCACAAATGTTTTAATTTATTTTGCTCAGCTTCAACAACGGCACCAAAAATTATTTATAAAATAATCATTTTAATTTCTAAACAATATTTAATTGTTATACAGTATGTAACACTTATTTTTATAGTAAACTAGTGGACCCAGCAATGCTTCGCTATTGCTTGATTTAATTTAAAAGTTAGTAAAGTTATTCCATTGACTTAAGTGATCGAATTGTAAGCTCTAAGTGTAAGCTTTTTTCCAAAGCCAGTTTGTGTCATAACTGTAAGTCGAATTTAAAAACTAATATTTTGCGGGTAGCAAATTAGATTTTCAACAAAATAGTATTCTTGATTTTTTCCGTATCTCAAACCATAAGCTCACAAAATGACCGTAAACTTCAAATTTGTAGAAAAAGCGTCCAAGTTTTTGTATTTCAACCATTTAGTCAACACGTTTATTCTAAACTCATTCAAAAGTGTTCCATAGTTTTTTTGTAGATAAAGGTTTAAAGAATTCATATATGCCAGTTTTGCAAGTAAACAAAATGTTTGAAGTAAAATTAACAAAGTTATTAGCTCAAGGAACAAGCATCCTATTACTTTAAATGAGCAATTCTTGTATCTATCTTTGTTTGTATCTGCCGTGGATCTCGAAAACGGCTGTAACGAATTCAAAGAAATTTTGTATTTAGGTGGAGTATTGATTTTTAAGTACACCCATATAGTTGTATTTCGTGTAAAAACGCAATTTTTTTAGAAAATCTAATTTAAAAGTTGAAAAATTTTAACATAGGGTCTTATGGGTTGCCATGTTGGTTACAAAATTACAACGAAATAGTAAATAAAGCAATCAAAACAGCTGTTTATAAACAAGCCATGATATTGAGTATTATTCTAAATCAGCTGTTCATTGGATAGTTTTTAATTACTATTAAAAAAACAATCTAATTTATACTGTTTTAGCACGTTAGAATTAGAATAAATTGTTCTGATTTAACAATTTATTTTATAAAAAAAAGTAAACTTGGCAAAAATAGATAAATTCTAATAGTCAATTTTGTAATATAGGCCTGGCTCATTTCTGAAACATAGTATTGAGGTTATGTTTACTACTGTATATTTAGTCCTGGTTTCAAAACATTAGTTGACAGCTGAAGATAGTAGAACTAGGACTAAAATCGTAATGAAAGTTTCTCATGTTTCTAAAGCATGTATTTGAGGTTATAATTAATCTTGTAATTACCGTTAATATATTTAAGCCTGGTTTCATAATTTTACAAACCAATGTACAAACGAGCCAAAGATTAACGAGATTCATTAGCGAATTTTCCAACTGCGAGCGAAGCGAAGCGTCCAGGGGCAGAGCCCCTAGTGTTTAGTAACGAAAGGAAAAAGTTCAACTTTAGGCCTATATAAAAAGTAGTAAACATTTTTTGTATTTTTTTTTCATAAATGTAAAAAAGTTTCGTAATTTAGTTCTAAAATAGAACTGTATAAAAGTATTGATCAATCTCAAATTTCTTATTTTGAAAACACCAGTTTTTATGTTCCTACTACAAGACTGCTAACAAAACTAGGCCTGTTTTGAATAGTAATTTAGGAATACTATTTCCTCTGCCCAAAAATGACATATTATTATAAAAAAGTGTAGAGGATAAATCAAAGAATTGAACTGTATATAACAACAACAACGTGTATCACTGTCCATCTATCACTCTGCCCACCGCGGGTCTATCCCTCCAGTGGAGGGGGAAGCTCCACGCCGGCCGGCTCGTTTCTCGAACCTTTCAGACTACTCAGCGCGCAATCCAGTGTGTTTATACATCGATGGTTTGCCTTTACCCACAACAAATTAGGTGACACATTTATACCTGCCCCAGAAAGAAAGCGTCACACTTCACATGTGTTTTCTTGAAATGAAAAGTCCATATAAAGGGAAGAGGTGTCACGGTAGCAATTCTAACTGCTACTGCTACCGGAAAATAACTGTTATTTTAATTCGTGATTCACTGTCACTGTGATTTGCTGTGATTTGTTTTTGTCGTTATTGCAAACGTACCAATCACAGAAACACTTTAACATGTTATATATGTTAGTATCCGTTATTAAAATATTTTGTAAAGTGTAAAATTAAATCTATTGAACAAGATAAAAAGCAAAGTAAATATTATAAAAACAGTAGGCAAACATAATTTCAATACTTATTTATGTTTAATAATTATTGTTAGTGCCTCACTTTTAGGGTTTAGTTTTGATAGGCAGATTAATATAGGCATTATTATTACTTTGACCATGCAAATTAAGCTACTTTGGATTTTAATAACGATAAATAATTGACCGAGCGAAGCGAGGTCTCCGTTTTAGCTCGGCCGTTCGGCATTTCGTCTGTCTATCTGTCTGTCTGTCTCACGATTACGGCCAAACGCCTTGACCGATTGTCATGATTTTTTGCATGAATGTTCCTTATTCCTAGGCCGAGCGATGTATATATAGGCTACGGGTTTTCATATTTTTCATTTTTAACCCCTTAAATAAAATAAAAATGGTGGCCGCACCGTTTCTCTCAGTGTGAGCTTTTTCCCAAAGCCAGTTTGTGGCTTAACTGTAAGTCGAATTTAAAAACTAATAACATTTTGCGGGTAGCAAATTTGATTTTAAACAAAATTGTATTCTTGATTTGTTTCCGTATCTCTAACGATAAGCTCACAAAATGGCCGCAAACTTCAAATTTGTTAAAAATCGTCCAAGTTTTTGTATTTTAACAATGTTTTTATACGTTTATTCTGAACCATTTTTTTTTTTTGTGAAAACAATTTTTGTAGATAAAGGTTCAAAGAATTCATATATGCCAGTAAAAAAATTATTGAATTAAAATTTACAAAGTTATTAGCTCAAGAAACAAACGTGTTCAGTAACGAAAGGAAAAATTCAACTTTAGGCCTACATAAAAAGTAGTAAACATTTTTTGTAATTTTTTAATAAATGTTAAAAAGTTTCGTAATTTCGTTCTAAATAGAACTGTACAAAAATATTTATCAATTTCAAATATCTTATTTTGAAAACACCAGTTTTTATGTTCCTACTACAAGACTGCTAACTAAACTAGGCCTATTTTGAATAGTAATTTAGGAATACTATATCCTTTGCCCAAAAATGACATATTATTATAAAAAAATTGTAGAGAATAAATCAAAGAATTGAACTGTATACTTGTAAGTTACTATTTCATAAAAGTATTTGACTTAGCTTTACTTGAATTACAAAATGAGATGAAACAAATGAAACCTCGCAGCGATAAAGGACATACATGCTCATTTTACAGCATGTGAAGTGTTGGTACATGGGTTGAGATCACTATCACGACGCTTTAACATAATTTGTTTTCATTATTTCTAATATTGGATTATGATACGGAACTGTAAATACATTGTTAAGTTTTAGTTATTTAAGTATGTAAATATTTAATTCTATGTTTTCCCTCAATAACGCGATATCTTTAGGTACCTTAAGCATTACTAACCTAAATAAAACGCAATGCCCCCTAAAAGAAAATCTTTAGCAGTTAAAGCTCAAGAAAAGAAAAAAAAACAACGAGAACTAAAAACCCCGGAATCGCGGGAATCGCAAAATAATGTTTCACTGGATAAACCTTCTGCTTACTTCCTTACTGGCACACTATTTTTAATCTAAGCTCAAAACCACATTTGTTATTTCAACGAGCGAGGTCTACTGTTCACAGAACTACTAGTAGGCCTACTTTAAATGTTAGTAAATATTTACTATACAAAATTAAAATTAAAGGCACTAGGCTACTACTTAAATAAAAATATAAACTTAAAAAAGTTAAACGATGATAGCATAACACAATATACATACACTTACAACCCAGAATAGCAATAACAGAAATGCAACCTCTATTCTCTGTTGTGGCTCTAACATATGACAAAGTTTTAACCGTTATTGCTACTCAAAATAATCCACAACTTTGAATTTTCAGCTGGTAATTCGGAGTGTTTGGGCAATAACGAATAACAAATATGACAGCAATCGCGAGTCACATTTAATCACGTTTTGTTAGAGGACAGAGTAGCAGGTACGGCCTGTTACTCTAGAGTAGCAGTTATGTTATTGGCGTAACATCTCTAATACGGGGTGTACGTACCAAGAAGGTATGGAGAAACTTTCAGAGCTTTTTTCGCTGGAGAAACTAATAGTTCGTACTTTAAACATATGTTAGGAAAAGCTTCTTTTAGCAACCATCCGAATTTTGTTACTAAATACTTTACATCTATAGAACGGCTTAACAGATTGAGTTGAAATTTTGCAGGTTACTCGTCAGTGTAAAGAATTAATTTGGAAACAATATTCAACTTGATCCGATAATCCGTTTTAAAATGACGGCCATCTCTCAGAATATCTCAGAAACCGTACGTTTTTATGAAAAACGTTAAAAGTTAATTGTTGTAGCCCTTTTGATTCGCTATCGAATAGCGTAACTGTGAAAACTATCGAACAAAGAGTAACAGCAAAACCGGGTCCATTAGTTCGACTTGTTCAATATCCGTAGGAACAAAGCGTAGCCTAAGCAATAATTAAAAATCGGAAGCTGGTTTACTGTAGTTATTCAATTAGATAAGAGATTAAACTAGTTACAAATAAACAGTACCAGATAACTACCACATACTGTACTTTCTCCCAGTTGAAACTTTATACCTTCCCAAGAGTAGCATAGGAGGTGGTTATTTAGAATTGCAAAAGTAGGACATACCGTGGAAAATATTAGATGTATGTAATACACATCCATATTAAGTTTCATATTAGTTTGATTCAAAATATTAACTAATACATATTATTATTATTATTATTATTAAAACTATTCGATCGATTTCGAACAAATTTGCACCAAACATGACAATTAGGCCTGTATAGGTGCACGAAAAGAGGTTTTGAAATTTTTTGAAAAATAACCCCCTTTTTGGCCAAAAACTCCTAAAAATCAGTTATTACTAGCTGACCCGTGCGAAGCATTCGCATTTTAACTTACTTAAATCCCACTTAATTAAAGTACACACCGTATATTTAGTATCGTATAGTGCGTATACTATGTGATACTAAATATACAATTAATTAAAAATAGCAATGTAGTGGCGTAACGGCAGCTCTCCAGCTGGGTATTGTTATCATCAGTGTTGCCAACGCCAGGAAACTATCCCTACAACTTATTTGATCTTACATCACTGTTACTTTCGGATTCTTTATTTTTGTTGATTTTTTTTCGTATAATTGTATTTTGTATATTTTTCCGGTGTAGCTGTTAAGGAAAGCTTTAAAATGATGCCTCATTCATGTAATTTGATGATGTATTAAGGAAGTTATAGCGTACCGACAAAAAAATGGTCTTGAGAAATAATATATGTGATTATTACTACCTAAACGAGAATTTTTAGAAAGATGCAGTTTTTTCCATATGGTAGGGTACATTAAAGGCTACAAATAAGCCAAATTTTATCAAAATCGTTAAAGCCGTTTTTGAGAAATTTGTATTTTTCTCGTTTTTTGCCATTTTTGTGGGGTAAAACTCCTTAAAAATCAAAATTTTGTAAAAATGAAATAAATGCCTGGAGATATTCCAGTACTACACCTACGTACCAAATTGCATCGAAATCGGACTGTTTGTATGGTCTCCAGCTCTGTACACATCCTAACAGACACACAGACGCACAGATACACGGACAAACGACAGAAAT
This sequence comes from Philaenus spumarius, assembly GCA_018207615.1. Lineage (NCBI taxonomy): Eukaryota > Metazoa > Arthropoda > Insecta > Hemiptera > Aphrophoridae > Philaenus > Philaenus spumarius. The sequence goes on along the minus strand of JAGFPH010000236.1, from coordinate 135,515 downwards.
CACCAAAAAACACTTTTTTGGGTTCAGGGAGCACGAAAACAAATAATTCCACTAAAAATATTTTTGGGTTCAGGGAGCACCAACACAGATAATTTCACAAAACAATTTTTTGGAGTTCTGGGAGCACCAAAACAGATAATTTCACTAAAAATTAAAATTTGAAAATTTGGACGAAAACAATACTTTCTCCATATACTACGTATAAGGGGGAGAAAGTAAAAAGCACTCTTGAAGTTTCTTATACGAAACTAGTAGGCTCCACCCCGTACTCGCTTCGCTCACCGACCCCGTACATAAGCAAATGCAAACAGGATATTGTACACGTTTTGCTAGTCTCGTGGAAATTAAGATTAGAGTAGGACGGAGGCGCTTGGATCTGGGTAGGGTGGATTGGATAACGGCGAGCTATCAATAATGTAAGACATAAATCGAAATAGACACCATGCGTTGTACTTTCACCATTAATATTTAAATAATCGATAGTAAACATTTCAATCGAATTTTGATCTAAAGGTCGTCAGGTGTTCAAATTGCAATACAGTAGGCATTCTTAGTTGAATTTTGTTTGAGTTTGCGTTTACCTTACCTAAAAAAAAACTGTTGGTTGTGAGGAATAATAACATTATGTGATTCTAAATTTTCCAAGCTAAAACAAAAAATAAGTCTAAATATTTCAAGAAACATGTTTATTCAAATCAGTTAATTTATTTTTAATAAGTAAGAACTAATATCTAAATTATAATACAGTAAGCCATGTTGTTTATATTTTGTTTTTACTTCTATTTTATTAACCTGATACAGAATAAAAAATCTTTTGGTTGTGAAGAATAATTAACTCATTCTAAATTTGCTAAATTGGTTGTTATGTTAATAAATATGTTCAACAAGCAGCTGTTGAATAGCTGTTTTATCTGTTATACGGCTGAAAATAAATCCCCGTATTTTCACAATATTTACGCTTTAAAAATAAAAAAAATAGCAAATTCCTTCTACCCCAATAGATAGTGCGTCTATGACCCCAATAGATAGTGCGTCTATGATCCCAATAGATAGTGCGTCTATGACCCCAATAGATAGTGCGTCTATGACCCCAATAAGATACCTTTAAATTTTCGTATTTGTACTTTAAGTCGTTTTTGCTCTACGTTGAACCTATGTTAGTCGGTCAGGACGAAGGCGCTTATATATATAGAAATATAGATGACCATTTTTGCGGTATTCTTGTTTAAAACTTTTAAAAGGCCGCCGTTCTGAAACGGACTGTTGGAACTAGTTGGTTATTTTTTTCGAACTAGACATTTACATTTATGGGTAACGTGCAAAATTTCAACTCAATCGGCTAAGACGTTCTTAAAATATAAATTGTTTAGTAAATAAACGGTATCAGTTAACTGACACAAACTTTCTCCCAACTTACTGTAGTCAAAATAATATTGTTTTTAATCATTTTATTTACTACTTTTTAGAACAAAACAAAAAATAATAGTCTACCTACGTCAATCGTATAAAAAAATTATTGTCCTAGGCGGGATTCGATCGCGCGACTTTTGAATTACTGGCCGTGCTCACTACCGTGGTGCTACCCCGTGCGGCCGCCGCCGCGATGCTAGATTAACAACACAAACTTGTTTATTTTTAAACATTTCCCCATAATTAAAAAACGCCGAAGTTTTGATAAAATCGGGTGGTTTCATTTTGTTTGGCATCTTAAGCACTATAAATACTGAAAATTTGATCAAAATCGTTAGAGCCGTTTTTGAGAAATTTGCATTTTTGTCGTGTTTTATGGGTTTTTAGGGGTAAATTACCCTTAAAAATTAAAAATTCCAATAAATGAAAAAAACGCCTGGAGATATTAGGGTTTAGTACCTACATACAAAATTTCATGAAAATCTGACCAATAGTGTCCTCTCTGGTCATGTATACATACAGACAGACTGACAGACAGAAACCACTCTAAAAACACTTTTTTGGGTTCAGGGAGCACCAAAACAAAAAATTCCACTAAAAATATTTTTGGGTTCAGGGAGCACCAACACAGATAATTGCACTTAACAATTTTTTGGAGTTCTGGGAGCACCAAAACAGATGATTCAACTGAAAATTCAAATTCGAACATTTATACGAAAACAATACTTTCTCCATATACTACGTATAGGGTGGAGAAAGTAAAAAACATAACAGTTTGACCGGAAGTAACTATTTTTTTAGATTTTTCCTACGAGAATGAATTTGTTTTTGAGGTTTTTTCTACAAATATAAATGCAGGCTGTTATTCTGCACGTTTTGTTTTTTACGCGACCTTATAGCTCGCTTGGTTCCCCCAAAATCGATCAAAACGTAAAATATCACAGAAGTACCCGGTTCAAAGCCATGTGGTGGATTCCACCGTGGGGTTGGCGTGCGAAGCACGCAATGTTTTGTATGTTGCAGATACTCTCAATATGCGGAATGGCGTGCGAACCATTTTGCAGCTACTCAGCACCGTCGTGAATAGACCTATTTCCCAAATTGTTGGTTGAAACAATAAAACGTAGGCATATAAACTTAATTCTGGAAATTTGCTCAACTCGCGACAGCGGTTCAGCTGCGTGGTCGAATTATTTAAAAAATTTTAAAAGTCCGCCGTTTTGAAACGGACTATTGGAACAAGTTGGTTATTTTTTTCGAACCAGACATTTACATTTACGAGTAACGTGCAAAATTTCAACTCAATCGGCTAAGGCAGGCCACACACATAATCAGACACAGACAGTCTTAGTCAAAGACGCCTTTAGTCGTTGCTGTCTGTTTGACTGATCCTGTGTGTGGGGGTTTTAGTCACTTGCGTCAAAAACATATGAGACAGAACTAATGTATGCTATACGTTGTAATATTTGCTTTGAGGTTATAAACTGTATATAAATACAACGTTTTATCATCAATATAATATTTGTTTAAATATAATATATTTAAATATAATAACGTATGTAAATAAAAATGTTTAACAAGTAAGCCTACAGTTTTATAATCCATATTATTGTACACATTTACTGAGTTAAAAATCTCTGTCAGCATAGTTAAGTAGGCCTAGCTAAGTATTCCATGTTGTTTTTTAATAGTGTTTAAAAAAATTATGTACAGTATTTCTGATGTGTAAATTACAGTGAGTGAATAACTGATTGTACAGAGCGGGAAGAGAATACCGCGTGACCACGCATGCGCAGGTGGCTCTGACGGACAGTGTCTGATAGCTTTTGACTAAATGTGTCTTTCGAGAGAGGTGCGTCAGTCAAGGAAAAAACCTCTTTAGGCGTCTAATAGTGTCTGTTCGTCTAGTTCGATGCAGTGTGTGGCGACCCCATAACCACCCTTGCTAAACCCCTCGTTATGACTAAACGTGACTAACCGTGTCTGATTATGTTTGTGGCCGGCCTACGTCGTTGTAAAAATATAAATTGTTTAGCAAAAAACACTACATTTTGACCGAAAGTAACTATGTTTTTAGATTTTTCCTACGAGAATGAATTTGTTTTTGAGGTTTTTCTACAAATGTAGGATGTTATTCTGCACATTTTGTTTTTTTACGCGACCTTATAGCTCGCTTGGTTCCCCCAAAATCGATCAAAACGTAAAATACCACAGAAGTACCCGGTTCAAAGCCATGTGGTGGATTCCACCGTGGGGTTGGCGTGCGAAGCACGCAATACATTGTATATTGAAGATACTCCCAATACGGGGGTTGGCGTGCGAAGCACGCAACGTTTTGTGTGTTGAAGATACTCCCGATAGTCTGAATGGCGTGCGAAGCACGCAATGCATTGTATATTGAAAGTACTCCCCAATACGGGGGTTATCGTGCGAAGCACGCAATGCATTGTGTATTGAAGACACTCCCAAAATGCGGAATGACGTGCGAACCATTTTGCAGCTATTCAGCACCGTCGTGAGTAGACCTGTTTCCCAAATTGTTGGTTGAAACCCTAAAACACAGGCCTATAATAAACTTAATTTTGAAAATTTGCTCAACTCACGACAGCGGTTCAGCTGCGTGGTCTAATTATTGTTTTTATTATATGACGACCATTTGAATTATCTCGCACATGATGGAATTACTCTGGATAACTGAAGTCGAGAGGTAATTAGAACCCATACGCGGTGTTCATCGCCCACGCTCGATTCGAAAACAAAATATTTTTAACACTTTCTTTCAAATAGCTATTCTGCACTTACAATGGTCAAGAAATTTTAAACCACCAACCCTAGCGGGCCCTGTGGCGCAACGGATAACGCGTCTGACTACGGATCAGAAGATTCCAG
>JAGFPH010000236.1:109235-129158 GCA_018207615.1 Philaenus spumarius | reverse complement strand
GAAATAACAAAGTTGCGCTGTTTCATCTACAATTACCGAGCTAGGTTAAACGGAAGCCCATTACAGGTAAAGTAGGATATCATTAAGGTAAGGTGTCTGGACTGCCTTCTGCACGAAATTTAATTGATTTCAGATCATTGGTTATGACGGAGTCGGGCTGAGTGTGTAGTTTTAGCACTGAACATTGTTTACGACGCGAGGGCTTTGCTTTTTATTGTGTGCCTGCATTGGCACCTTAGGAATTAAATTTAATTGGCACCTTAATTGATGTTGGGTATGAAAAGCTATTTTGAATTTTCAGCGAATTTTCATAGAAAAGGTGAACTACTGCAGTGACCGTACTGGTGAGACCTAAGGTCGGGAGTAGTAAATGAGCACCGATCATGATCCCCAGAGCACGTTTTGGGGTATCATTAAAAATTATAAATATATATGTGTCCCCACTCTAACGGTCGCATTTTAAGTCCGATTTGGTCCAAATTTGGTACACACGTTGGTGGTCTAAGTCGCTCGGACGAGTCTGTTACCCGAAAAAATCCAACAACCGGAAGCACTCTTTCTTGACCGGAAGTAACTATTATTTGAGATTTTCGTACTGTAATTTTTTTATTATTAGCGAATGTCCATAGGAAAAATGAGCTATTGCAGTGGCCCTTATGGTAAGACCCAAGGACGGGAGCAAATGAGCACCGATCATAGTCCCCAGAATACGTTTTGGGATGTCATTAAAAACCACATATATATGTATATGTATATGTGTTCGCACTATAGCGGCCGCATTTTAAGTCCGATTTGGTTCAAATTTGGTACACATGTTGGTTGCCTACGTCGCTCGGACGAGTTCTTTAACCAAAAAACTGCAACAACCAAATTTTTTGACCGGAAGTAACTGTTTTTTGAGATTTTTCCTACGGGAATGCATTTCTTACGCGACCTTATAGCTCGCTTGGTTCGCCCAAAATCGATCAAAACGTAAAATACCATAAAAGTACCCGGCTCAAAGCCATGTGGTGGATTTTACCGTGGGGTGGCGTGCGAAGCACGCAATGCTTTATGTATTGAAGATACTCCCAATTGTCGGAATGGCGTGCGAAGCACGCAATACTTTGTGTATTTAAAATACTCCCTTATGCGGAATGGCGTGCGGACCATTTTGCAGCTAATCAGCACCGTAGACCTATTTCCCAAATTGTTTTTTGAAACCCTGACACATGCATATAAACCTAATTTTGGAACCGTCAGCAGTTCAGCTGCGTGGTCGAATTATTCCTTTTTGTATTGACATAATATTAAAACTAAGGCTATTTACTTATCTAGTAACTTAATTATCAGATTTTACACTTTAAGGGATACAACCCATTGGTTTCACCCCATTAACACGAATTAATTAAATCCAGTGGCTTCTTTCTGCGCAGTCTTCTAAATCCCATACTAGTGTCCAGGAGAGTTCGCATCTCAGGCTTCGCGTGCTGAGAGATGCGTTGCCCTTGCTTCGCTGCGTTCTTTTTTATTTCTTCGTCGACCAGTTCAACTTTGAGATGCCTGTGCAAGTTGCCGTTCCTCACAACCACGGAGCAATTTATTTTGAAATCTTTGTATCATACTAATAACTGTTTTCTTTGAACAACCCCAGAGTTGAATCCCGTAAGTCCAGACAAGCTTCAGCACTTGCCTATATAACAGCAATTCATTATGAACTGACAACTGTAAATTTCTCCCTAAGAGTCAGTACATTTTTCTAAATCTTATGTTTAGCTCTTATTATTCGTTTTAACATTCTCTTACCACTTGAGTCTGGTGTCAAGAGTCGTTCCCAAATACTCAGCTGTATTTGCATGTGGGATAGGGACCGTATTGATTGTTACTGGCAGATGTTGCTTAATCTTCAAATTTGTAAAACTTACGTGTATTAATTTTGTTTCATTTAGTCGAATACGCCATTTTTTTGTCCATTTGCTCACTGCATTAGCGGCACCTTGAAGTTTGCTAGTTCTTCTTCAGTTTTATTTCCAATGACTAGTATTGCTGTGTCATCTGCAAATGTAGCTGTTGTTGTACCCTCTACTGTACGTAGGGCTCATGTATATAACAGGTAAAAAACTGGTCCTAGCACACTTCCCTGCGGAACACCAGCTGATATTTTTTTTAACCCAGAATTCTCTTCCTCCTGTTTTACCCGAAAGTATCGATCATTCATGTACGATTTTAATACTTCACAGAACTGAATTGGCAGATCTCTCTGCAACTACCACTCCACTCAGCTGTGCCACACTTTATCAATGTATCTGTTGCCTTTATCAATGTAGGCTTACACTTTTAAATGTACATTTTGTATTGTGTAAGGAAAAAAGTTCAAACTTGGTACTTAAAAAATGTCAATTCAAGAGAAATTATGGATTTTTTTTTAATGTGAAACGCAAAACGGATTCGTATTGTGACTGTGGTTAAAATGAGACATTAAAAACAATTTTATGATAAAAAATAAACGAAATAAATTGTTTTAAATTCAACAAGATTGCTCTTACGGGTTAAACATCCAAGATGGCCGCCACTACAGCAGACTCTTAGTTAGTATTATAACAGTACCTCACCTTAAGTAAATATAACCTTAAATGGCGCACATAGTTGTTGAAGTATTACAGCTGATGGACGAAATCAGCTGTTTTACGTTAACGAATAAATCAAACATACAAACTTGCGCATGCGCTATACTCTTTTGTTACTCACGTACGTACAGTCGCTTTTGCGGGAGTTGATTCTAACCAACTCAATTGCTCCTGTTGACGTGTTAATAATACTTTTCACAGTTAGATTACATCGCGAGCGAAGCGATCAAAGGTTTATTAAACAGCACACCTCTAATTGTCCGCGATGTAGCTCCGTAACCCCGACTCCTGATTATTAAGACAACCCGCCTTATTAAACATGGTTAAGTAGCGTCAGTCTACAAAATAAAGACAATTTCGTCTTAATGAATGTAATTCATACAAAACTGACGGATATGAAATTACATATCTCGCTGCGCTGTAATTACAGTATTTTTTAATTACAATTAACTACTTTATGCGGGGAGATGATCTACTTTAATCGTCTTATTTACAATTAAAATAATTGTTTTCTTTGTTGTTAGTGCGCAGGCCCGTCGAATGTGTGAAAAGAAATAATTTGCCGAGTCTCAGTGGGTGGTAATGGCAATGTAGATGCGGCCATGCATTTCTAACAATGGCCGTACAAATAGTGTATTGTTGGCGGTCAGGTAACCTCAAAGTCGAGAAATAATGAGCTCTGCTAGCCACTGTTGATTGCATTTTACTGGTTAATTTTATTTTAGCGTTTATTGAATAAGTTTGAAAGAGAAGGGCTTACATTTTTAAAGTAAAATAAAATAGCGTTTTCTTTAGGTAAACATTCTAGAAACTCTAGAACGTTCTCGAAGGGTATAGAAAGTTCAAGAAGTCCCTTCAGTGACCCAGGACAGTTTGGAACATTCTGGAAACATTCTGAAAGCTTCTAAAACATTCAGGAACCTTCTAGAAACTCTAGAACGTTCTCTAAGAGTATAGAAAGTCCAAGAAGTCCCTTCAATGGCACAGAACAGTTTGGTACATTCTGGAAAAATTCTGAAAGCATCTAGAACATGTAGGAACATTCTAGAAACTCTAGAACGTTCTCAAAGGGTATAGAAAGTTCAAGAAGTCCCTTCAGTGACCCATACCAGTTTATAACATTCTGGAAATATTCTGAAAGCTTCTAAAACATTCAGGAACCTTGTAGAAACTCTATAACGTTCTCGAAGGGTATAGAAATTTCAAGAAGTCGCTTCAGTGGCTCAGAACAGTTTTGAACATTCTGAAAATATTCTGAAAGCTTCTAGAACATTCATGAACCTTCTAGAAACTCTAGAACGTTCTCGAAGGGTATAGAAAGTTCAAGAAGTCCCTTCAATAGCCCAGAACAGTTTGGAACATTCGGGAAATATTCTGAAAGCTTCTAGAACATTCAGGAACCTTCTAGAAACTCTAGAACGTTATCGAAGGGTATAGAAAGTTCAAGTGGTCCCTTCAATGGCTCAGAACAGTTTAGAACATTCGGGAAACATTTTGAAAGCTTCTAGAACATTGAGGAACATTCTAGAAACTCTAGAACGTTCTCGAAGGGTGTAGAAAGTTCAAGTGGTCCCTTTAATGGCCCAAAACAGTTTGAAATATTCGGGAAATATTCTGAAAGCTTCTAGAACGTTCTCGAAAGGTATAGAAAGTTCAAGAAGTCCCTTCAACGGATCAGAACAGTTTAAAACATTCGGGAAGTGAAAGCTTCTAGAACATGTAGGAACCTTCTAGAAACTCTAGAACGTCTTCGAAGGGTATAGAAAGTTCAAGAAGTCCCTTTAATGGCCCAGAATAGTTTGGAACATTCGGGAAACATTCTGAAAGCTTCTAGAACATTCAGGAAACTTCTAGAAACTCTAGAACGTTCTCTAAGGGTATAGAAAGTCCAAGAAGTCCCTTCAATGGCACAGAACAGTTTGGTACATTCTGGAAACATTCTAAAAGCATCTAGAACATGTAGGAACATTCTAGAAACTCTAGAACGTTCTCAAAGGGTATAGAAAATTCAAGAAGTCCCTTCAGTGACCCATACTAGTTTAGAACATTCTGGAAATATTCTGAAAGCTTCTAGAACATTCAGAAACCTTGTAGAAACTCTAGAACGTTCTCGAAGGGTATAGAAAGTTCAAGAAGTCCCTTCAGTGGCCCAGAACAGTTTGGAACATTCTGGAAACATTCTGAAAGCTTCTAGAACATTCAGGAACCTTCTAGAAACTATAGAACGTTCTCGAAGGGTATAGAATCCAATAAGTCCCTTCAATGGCCCAGACCAGTTTAGAACATTCTAGAAACATTCTGAAAGCTTCTAGAACATTCAGGAACCTTCTAGAAAATCTAGAACGTTCTTGAAGGGTATAGAAAGTTCAAGAAGTCCCTCCAAAGGCCCAGAACAGTTTGGAACATTCAGTAAATATTCTGAAAGCTTCTAGAACATTCAGGAACCTTCTAGAACATCCTCGAAGGGTATAGAAAGTTCAAGAAGTCCCTTCAATGGCCCAAAACAGTTTGGAACATTCGGGAAATCTTCTGAAAGCTTCTAGAACATTCAGGAACCTTCTAGAACGTCCTCGAAGGGTATAGAAAAGTTCAAGAAGTCAATTTAATGGCCCAGAAAAGTTTTTAATATTCGGGAAATATTCTGAAAGCTTCTAGAACATTAAGGATCATTATAAAAACTCTAGAACGTTCTCAAAGGGTATAGAAAGTTCAAGAAGTCCCTTCAATGGCCCAAAACACTTTGGAACATTCTGAAAGCTTCTAGAAAATCTAGAACGTTCTCGAAGGGTATAGAATCCAAGAAGTCCCTTCAATGGCCCAGACCAGTTTGGAACATTCTATAAACATTCTGAAAGCTTCTAGAACATTCAGGAACATTCTATAAACTCTAGAACGTTCTTGAAGGGTATAGAAATTTCAAGAAGTCCCGCCAAGGGCCCAGAACAGTTTCGAACATTCGGGAAATATTCTGAAAGCTTCTAGAACATTCAGGAACGTTATAGATACTCTAGAACGTTCTCGAAAGGTATAGAAAGTTCAAGAAGTCCCTTCAGTAGCCCAGAACAGTTTGGAACATTCTGGAAATATTCTGAAAGCTTCTAGAACATTCAGGAACATTCTAGAAAGTCTCGATCACTTCGGAACTCAATTCCCAACTGCTTCGCCGACTTCCCAAAAGATGACCTTTGGTGTAATGCGCTTTGGGGGACTGCCATACTATATAACCCCTAAGAGAAACTGCGGTTGTTGGTTGCGGAGACGAAACACGCTTACATTATCTCTATCTATATAAATAAAAATGTAAATTTTCGTTTGTTCGAAATCTCAAATCTCTGAAAGTTCTTCGCCGATTGCTTTGAAATTTTCACACAACGTCGCATTAGACTACAGCCGAGTTTTTATATATTTTTTGAAACACTGCGCAATCTGCGGACGTAAAAACAACACAAACTATACTAAATACGCTTAGTGTTGGTACAGTAATCAGCTGTATGGTCTAATATTTTCAGTAAACAGGTGATTTTAAACTTTAAAACTGTTATTTGTATTTATAACATTAGTTTTTAAATGGCGCCATCTATTGGACGTAAAAACAACACACACTATACTAAATATTTTATTGCAACGGGACACCATTATAAATAATATTTCAATGTGTTTAGTGTTGGTACAGTGATCAGCTGTTTCCATTAACAGCTGATTTAAAACTTTGAAAGAATTATTTGTATTTTTAAATTTTCAGTAAGGTTTTTGTTCAGGCGTAGACCTGAGCCTTGCCGGTTATAACTAACTACTGTTATAAAATATACGAAATAATTTGATTTGGACATTTAACATATTACCATCTTGCCTTTGAGGTTACTATCAATCCTACACCTTTATTATAAAGAAAACATAACATATGTGTATGGCAGGTTCCCACTGGGTCTCCCCTAGTATTACATACAAAAATGTTTCTTTGACCCTTTGCTTCTTTGTTTCCTTGTCCTCTACAGACTCAAAAACTATTCAACTGATTTCACAATTTATCCATATCGTTAGACGTTACAATTACTACAGGTCTAAGGGATTGAAATGGGGTTTCTACCCCTATATAAAAAATATAAATTAAACTAACTCCCTGCTAGATATAAAGCTAAAACTATGGAATTTTATTTTTAAGTGATAGAAACAACTATTTTCAATTTGATTACCAAGTCAAATGGGTGAAATGGAATACTACCCTTAAAACTAAATAGTAGTACATACACTTACGGTTTCTATGTGCTAAAAAAACCACTCAACTAATTCCACTAAAATTTTACAATTTACACATATCAGTAATAGGATTGTTTAGACAATATGGTCAGTACAAATAAATAAATTTAAATTGGGTAGCTACCCCTATACAATAAAAATAAATTGCTCAAAATTCTTACAAACTATAAGGCTACACTTATTTAATATTATTCTTAATGATATAAGAAACCATTTTCAATTCTATTACTTAAGGGTCTGCTCCAGTAAACGAGAAAGCAACCAGAAATGCAAGCGCCTCTCACTATATCCCTATCTAAACAGTGCAATTTCTTGCGCTGACATTGCCTCATATCAACCATTTTATAAGTCTATATTTTGTAAATGATTGTTGAAAAAAAACTGAATATTCTTTATAAAATTTCGGATCCGGCTTGCAAATTATTTTTTATTATTATTTCTTTATTGTGTTAGGAAAAAAATTCAAACTGTGTACTCACAAAATGTCAACTACATAACAAATTTTTAAAAAAATGTAAATTGCAAGACGGATGCGTATTGTCACTGTGCTTAAAGTGAGACCTTGCAAACAATTTTATAATAAAAAGTAAACGAAATAAATGGTTTGAAATTTAACATTGCTCTTATGGGATAAAAATCCAAGATGGCCGGCACTACAGCAGACCCTTAAGTCAAAGGGATTGAGTGGTGTAACTACCCTTAAAATTAAATCAATAAATAGCAAAGCATTGCCGGGTCCACTAGTATATTTATATACAGAAGTTCATAAAGTCCCTTTACCCCCCCCCCCCTCATTATTTTTTTACTGAAAATAAGTTAACAAGACTTAGTGTATATTTTGTGTTGCATAACAGGACGCATTTTTGACATATCTTTCCTTCTATGATTTTGAGGGCCCTAGGGGGGGGGGGGGGGGAAAGGGGGGGGTTAAAAATTTCAAATATGAAGGTAATACACGATTGAAAAGCTTTATTAAAAAGAGAAACACAATGGCGCAAACTAGAGCTTCATATCTTACCTCGTTTCAGACAATAAAAGTTCTGGAAAATAACATACAACCTACTTATTCCTAATATCAACAAATTGATTACCTGCTTTGATGTTATAAAAACAATATCATTTTCCAGAACTTTGATTGTCCATTACTTTGAAACGAAGCAAGATACTAAGCTCTAGTTTGCGCCTTTCTGTTTCTCTTTTAATAAAATTTTCAATAGCGTATTACATGACCTACCTTTATATTTGAAATTGTTAACCCGTGCCTCCCCCAAGCCTCCGAAATCATAAAGGTTCAGATATGTAAAAAAAGTTGTAAAGTTGTACAACACAAGATATACACAAAGTTGTGTTAACTTATTTTCAGTAACAAATATAATAAAGGGGATTAAATGTATTTTAAGAACACTTTGTATATTAATTTTTGATTCTCGAGACAATTACATTACTGTAACTGTACATAAACCGATAGTATTTTACATTCAGTGGACTTGCCAACGAATATTATTTCAATAATAACCACTAATGTCCAGCTCTATTATTACCCCCCCCCCTTGCCCCCTTCCCACCACACACGAATACCCCACGGATAATTACACACCTGTTTTGGAATTGAGTGAAAACGAACGGGCAATAATGATCCGAGTATAACGTAATTTCGAGCGAAAACCGCTCGTCGGACCCATTACGGTCTTGTTTTAGGAAAGTATTTAAACTTGAAAAGTGAACGAATTAAATGGACTCGAGTCCGACTGAATTATTCATGAAAAGCGTTCCAATCAAATTAAATAATTTGTCCGTCTCGTATAAAATTAAGCGCTCTGAAGATATAACGGACGGATTTGAAACCGCGGAATTCCGGGGCAAATGATTCGTAACAAGTGTGCAGGTCGTTGTAAACAGTGTTAGGCATAGCTTCGAATCGTCCTCGGTAATGATTACCATATGGGTCCGTCAGCAGTACTTCTATCACTTTCACTTTTAAACACGTTTCGATCTTTTAAAATCAGAGCCAAAGAACGCATCCCCAAACCTACAACAAAATTTTAAAAATTGTTAAACATATTAACTTATTTTCCACGCTCCAAATATACAGGCTGTTTGAAAAGTCTTGAAACAGCTTAATATCTCAAAATGTACGAGTCTTTTGAGATAGAATAAAAGCAGTTAGTCATTCACAACCGTAAAAGAACCACTTTTGGGTGAGTTTGAAATTTTTGTCCGCCATCTTGGATCCACCGTCTTAGAATGAACTTCATTTTTTTTAAATGGGAAGGTGGTCGTGTGATACAACTTTCGATGTAGAATTTCAAGAGAAACCCAACGGTGAAATTTGCCCATCCATATCTTTAATCGTTTATAAATGGCGGCCATAAACAACGAAATCGTGTTTTCAAATTTTGCCCCATTTTGATGTACATTTTTTTTTTTATATTAATTATTATTTTTTTTTAAATAAGCTTTCAAACGATATGCCACACAACTGTATTTGGTTAAACCGTTCGAAATCAATTTTGAAAAAATCAAAATGGCTGTAACTCAAAATTTTTAAATACTCCCAAGTATCGTTGTGTGGCATATAGTTTGAAAGCTTATTTAATTCTGAATAAAAAAAAAGAATAATTAATATTTTAAAAAATATAGTAGGACAGCAAAATGGGGCAAAATCGGAAAACACGATTTCGTTGTTTTTGGCCGCCATTTTTAATCGGTTAAAGATATGGATGTGCAAGTTTCACCGCTGGTTTTCTCTTGAATGCTACATTGAAATGATGTATCACATGACCACCTTCCCATTTAAAAAAATTATGTTAATTCTAAGATGGCGGATCCAAGATGGCGGACAAAAATTTCAAACTCACCAGAAGTGGTTATTTTATGGTTGTGAATAAGTGCTTTTATTCTATCTCATAAGACTCGTACATTTTGAGATATTTAGCTTTTTCCAAACTTTTCAAACACCCATATACAATTTAACATGAACTAATAATCTATCTATATAAATAAAATTAAAGTATCTGTGATTTCAAACTATAAAGTTTTTCTAAGATCAAATGGTTATTCACACATTACAAAAACCTAAACACACATTTATAAATTTTTCATCTGTCTGTCTAGTCTGTCTTTGTTTGGCCGCGCTAATCTCCGGAATAACTGAACCGATTTTGACGAAACTTTCATTAACATGAAGGCTACTTATCAGAGAATATTTTAGGCTACTTTTTATTCCGAAAACAAATAAAATTCCTGTAAACAAATTGAAAAAACGTCTACTAATAAGCTCAAGTAGATTGAGAACTTGTTTTACAGTAGCTAGGAGAGTAGCTCAGATGGTAGAGCGCTCACTTGGCATGTGAGAGGCAAGAAGATCGATGTCCGGTGCCTCCAAAATTTGTTTTCCAAATTTTTGTTTCATGAACTAGTCAACACAAAATATTATTTATTTTTTACAAGATATGCTATTTTAGCCTCACACCTTGACTAATCCTTAATCAGCTTTCAGATCATAATAAATATTGGCCAGTCGGTAGGGGTAATTTTAAACCAAAAGTTCCAGTAATTTACAACACGGCTGATTTTTTTTATAAGTATATTAAAGTATTTAGATTAACATAAAAAAAGTTTACCAGTCCATCGATTTCCCAAAGTCGAAAAAAAATCGAAAAACTTCCTCCGAGCAATGGTTTGTCTGGAAAAAATTCGATAATGCAGGTATGTATTTTGCAGCAGGGGAAATCACTAATAGTTGAAATCTCATTCATATATGACGCGTTGGCTCATTCTAAATTGGCTGAATTTCAATATATCGAATTGAAACTTGACTGGGAGTTAAAATATATATTTTAAACATTTATGCTGGGTTTCAGCTTGTTATCTTGAAAATGACCCGATCTAGAGCTACTTGACTTATCAATGGGTTTCTCGATTTTAGAAGTACCGGACGCAGGAACTAATTTTAATCGGCTCCAGTTTGGGAAATATTCAAAATATCAACCTAAAAGTTTTTTTACAAGTTAAACATATAGATTCAAACAAGATCAAGGAGAATAAACCTTTTTTATTACAAGTAACTTAAAAAAGTATAATTTTAGACCTTTTTAGATTGTTCATCAAAACGCTTAAGTTGATCAGCTGCAGATTAGTCAATTTTTTAAATATAGTTTTTAAAATAAGTATAGCAAAAAACAATTGTGTTTGTAACTTCTGTACCAATTTTTAAATCGATATGTTCAAAAATGTCGAAAATGGAGTCGTTGAATCGAAAAGTGTTACAGTTAAAACGAGGTAAAACAGAAGACTATTTTCAAGCGCCTTGTTTTTAAAAATAACATGAAAAAATCGTTCATAAAAACGAAAAATATTTATACTGGTGTATTCAACTTGTAAAACAAATTTGATGTTGATATTCCAAAAATTTACGAAACTGGAATAGATTGAAATTAGTTCATGGGTCTTGTACTCCTAAAATCGAGAAACCCATTGATAAGTCAAGTGGCTCTAGATCGGGTAATTTTCAAGATAACAAGCTGAGACTCATCATAAATGTTTAAAATATATATTTTAACTATTATGTTAAGTTTCAATTCGATATATTAAAATTCAGCCAATTTTGAATGAGCCAACGCTTCATAGCCTATATGAATGTGATTTCAACTTTTAGGTATTTCCCCTGCTGCAAAATACATATTAAGGAATATAGAAAAAAAAATGTTTTTCATCCTTGGGAAATTGATAGACTGGTAAACTTTTTTATATTAATCTACATACTTTAAGGTACTTATAAAAAAAATCAGCCGTATTGCAAATTACTGGTAGTTGTAACCTACACCGACTGGGCTAATATTGTAATCACATTCTGCCGGTGCTTTATACAGCCATAATAAGTTTAATTATTTTTTCAAAAAATTTTAATAACATTTTAATGTTTATTACATATTTCAATGCGTTATTATTAACATTTTCTCCGCGTTTTTAGATGATGTTTTCGAAAAAATAAAACTAAGTTATAATTAGTTATTAGTAAATGCGTTTAAATTATCAAAATCATATCAAATGTAACCGTATTAATTACGCGAGTAATTTTGTTGTTATTAGCAGTAAGTAGTAATAAGAAATTGTTGTGTAAGAAATAACATTATTGGCCGCCGATAGCAAACGCTTTGGCTGATTTCAATTTTTGTTTCACCAACATACAGCATTTTGTATGAGCTTCAATTTGAGGTGTCACAAGGTATACGTTGTCATTTCAAGATTTTGACTTTGGGAAAGTGGACATGGGGTGAGCACCCATATTTCGAAAATATTTTTGTATTCCACCAATTAGTACTATACACTCTCGTTTACCAGAACTTTGGTACTTGGGCTATAAGTCTTTTAAGACGAATTTGAAGTTTACAAATGAACACGCTGTATATATAAAAGAAGAAGCCCTGACTAAATGGCTAATTTATAATCAACGTACTGCCAAAACTATGATAGCTAGAGCCTTAAAATATGCATGGTACCTTTATAACACTATGTAGAAGTGCTCTAGGAAACTATTTGATTTATTTTAAAGGGTGAAAATGAGCAGAATACGAGGCCTAACTCCGCAGCCCTATAACAGATCTGAATCAAAAGCTTGGCCACACAATTCTAGGTGTGTATTTTTCTGAAACAACTCACGTTTGTTGAATTCATTCATTATCATAGCAACCAACTTAGAAAATTTAGAATCAGTTAATTATTTTTAACAAAAAAAGTTTTTTTAGGTTAGGTTAACAAAATAGAAACAAACAACAAATAAAGGAAAAGGGCTTATTGTATTAACTAAAACATCTATTGTTACATTTTACAAATAAAACAACTTTTGGTTAGGCTTATACTAAACCAACACTCGTTTCTTGAAAGCATTTAGATTTACAGTATTAAATACCATAGCAACCAAATTGGCAATCTTAGATTTAGGCAACTGTCTTTCACAACCAGTTTTTTTTAAGTTAGGTAATAGCAATCACTGCAAACACAAACAACAAAACGGCATACAATAGCATATTTCAACACCTATCACTACTCCTGAATGTTACATACAAAATGTTGTAGAATGTTCTGGACCATCGAAGGGGCTTTCTAGAATGTTCCAGAAACTGGAAACGGGCTATGATCTGAAACTTGGCACATGTTACTCTTAAGCTACTAGTAGTTCTGTGAACAGTAGACCTCGCTCGTTGAAATAACCAATGTGGTTTTTGAGTTTAGGTTAAAAGTAGTGTGCCAATAAAGAAGTAAGCATAATGTTTAGCCAGTGAAACGACATTATTTTGCAATTCCCGCGATTAAGGGGTTTCTGGTTCTCGTTATTTTTCTTTTCTTGAGCTTTAACTGCTAAAGATTTTTTTTAGGGGCATTGTGTTTTATGTAGGTTAATAATGCGTAAGGTAGCTACAAATATCGCGTTATTGAGGGAAAACATATAATTAAATAACTAATACTTAACAACGTATTTACAGTTCCATATCATATTCCAATATTAGAAATAATGAAAACAAACGATGTTAAAGCGTCGTGATAGTGATCTAAACCCATGTACCAACACTTCCCACGCTGTAAAACGGTATTTTTTTTGTCCTTTATCGCCGCGAGGTTTCATTTGTTTCATCTCATTTTGTAATTCAAATAAAGCTAAGTCAAATACTTTTATGGAATAATAATTTACAAGTATACAGTTAAATTCTTTGGTTTATTCTTTACACTTTCTTATAATAATATGTCAATTTTGGGCAAAGGATATAGTATTCCTAAATAACTATTCAAAATAGGGGGATGCGGAAGAATACTACCCCCCGGAAAACTACCCCCCAGGTGAAACGTGACGTCACGAAATCTGCCAACTACCCAAACATAGTGTGACTAAACAGTTTAGGTTAGTCCTCTAGTTTTTTTTTAATTCTAATTATATAAAGTGATAATACAAACGCATCGAAACTTGAGTGTGCGTGACTGGAAAACTGCCCCCCCGATCTCTGACGTCAAAATGACGTAGGAACCTGCTTGGGGGGATAGTTTTCCGGGGAGTAGTATTCCGGTGACCCCAAAATAGGCCTAGTTTTGTTAGCAGTCTTGCAGTAGGAACATGAAAACTGGTATTTTAAAAATAAGAAATTTGAAATTTATAAATATTTGTATACAGTTCTATTTAGAACTAAATTACGAAACTTGTTTACATTTATCAAAAACATTATAAAAAATTTTTACTACTTTTCATGTAGGCCTAAAGTTGAACCTTTTCCTTTCGTTACTGAACATGCTTGTTTCTTGAACTAATAACTTTGTTAAGTTTACTTCAATCATTATTTTACTGGCTTATATGAATTCTTTGAACCTTTATGCATGGTTGAAATATAAAAACTTGGAAGATTTTTAACAAATTTGAAGTTTGCGGCCATTTGGTGAGCTTGTCGTTAGAGATACGGAAAAAATCAATAATACAATTTTGTTTAAAATCAAATTTGCTACTGGCAAAATGTTATTAGTTTTTAAATTCGACTTACGGTTAAGCCACAAACTGGCTTTGGAAAAACGCTTACAATGAGAGAAACGGTCCGGCCACCATTTTTATTTTATTTAAGGGGTTAAAAATGAAAAATGGAAAAACCCCGTATATAGGAATAAGGAACATTCATGCAAAAAATCATCAAAATCGGTCAAGACGTTTGGCCGTAATCGTTAGACTGACAGACTGACACACGGACGAAATGCCGAACGGTCGAGCTAACGAGACCTCGCTTCGCTCCGAGTGAAAAAATAATTGCTTTTCAAATATTTGCATCTAAAGTGTAAAATATTGTTTTTAGAAAATAATTTTTGTAAAATATACTCATAAACGTGAAATACACCTCGAACAGAATGGCGGAAATCATGGTGTTTGCTCTTACTGGCTCACAGCTGATCCTGAATGTTAGCCTAAATGGGAAACATAGATTGACTTTAATGAAATACACAGTGCATTTTTGGGCCAATTCAAACTGCTACTTAAACGATTAACTACTCATTATTAAAAAATACTAAAACTTAACTTCCTTATAATGAGACATAAAAAGTGAAATCACAATCTGTTCTGTAAAGTGCAGACAGTTGATAGAGCCAAGAAATGATTGTTTTATATTTAGTACAAGCGTTAAGACGTTGCAAGGAAGTAATCGAGACTGCAGCGCGATCTATGAGATGCACTTGGAAGTGCTACTACTAATTATTGACACAAGCGACTTCTTAGCAATCGATAAATGCGATCGATGTTGTATTTCGTAATTTTTCACATTTTAACTATTGGATAAAGTAAATTTGTAGTAAGTATTCCACATTGTTTATTGTTTAAAAACTTTAAAACTGCTAATTTAAGAGGACTTAGAATGAAAGAAATTTTGCAGGTTATGTATGACAATTCAAATACAGAGGATCGCTTTTGAAAACGCTTTGTTCACAGTTTAAAGTTTAATTGTTTATTTATGGTGAACCACTTCATTGTTCCTGTACAAATTTGGTAATTAATTTCCCTGATTTTTTCTACTATCTCACAATATTTTGAAATTATTTTACTACAAGTGGAGCCACTGCGTGCTCCGCACGCCAACCCCGTTGTAACCTTCTAAACACATAATCATATTATGTTTTCTTTATAATAAAGATGTAGTATTAATAATAACCGCAAAGCTAAGACGTTAAATAACGTTAAATGTCCAAATCAATTTATTTCTTATATTTTATTACAGATACAGCAGTTATAATAAAGGTTAAAAGAACCAACAAGGATCGGGTCTACACTTTAGTAAAAACCTAACCTAAAAGTTAGAAATGCAAATAATTGCTTCACAGTTTGAAATCAGCTGATAATGGAATTATTAGAGCAAACAGCTGATTACTGTATCAACAATAAACATATTTATTATTTAGTATGACGCTCCCATTGCCGTAAAATATTTATTATAGTTTGTGTTGTGTTTTCTTCTAACAATGGCGCTGTTTTTCAAAAAGTACATAAAAACACGCGTGTATTCAAACGAAACTTTGTGTTAAAATTTCAAAGCAATCTGTGAAGAACTTTCGGAGATTTAAGATTTTGAACAAACGAATATTTACATTTTTATTTATATAGATACAACATTTGAATTATATTTTAGTAACGTAAATTTAAACATTTCTGTAAACTATTCACCCTGAAACCTTGTTTAGCCAAAATTGATGGGACCAGACCCTTTCCGGATAAACGAAATTTCGGATAATCCGATTTTGGCGTTTTTAACCATTATTACGCCTACAGTATTAAGGAAAATCAAATAATTTGTGGTAGCAAATTACAGAAACTATACAATTATTTGTTTTGTGTTACATTTAAACAACTGAACAACTAAAATTGAGATTTTTATGATGAAATACAGTACTGTGCGTACATCAGAAATAAAATATTTACAGAATTAAAAACATTTTTTTTTCAAAAACTTTCCGGATAAACCGAATTTTCGGGTAAACGAGGTTTTAGTATCATTTCCAAGGAAGACAAAGAAAGCAGAAGTATGCAGGAGTATTTCAGTATATTACCACAGTACAAATATATTTAATTTAAAATAAGCATTGTTTGCTAAGTGCTGGGTGTAAGTTAGTTTTGTATCTTCAACTTCCCAAATTGTTGGTTGAAACCCTAAAATATATAAATTTTATTTTGTAAATTTGCTAAACCTACGTCAGCGGTACAGCTGCGTGATCAAATTATATATATATATTTTTTTTGCAAATTATTAAAGAATAATACCCTACATATATGTACATTTATTAGGATTTATTACCGAGGAGTTAGCTTGTCTTTGGGTAAAATACATGACCGCTTTCTACGCATAACAAGCTATACTACGAAATAACTTGTTTCAGCTATACTACGACATAGCTTGTTTCAATATATTATACTACGACATAACAAGCTTTCCTTTTATACTCGAATTTAGGATGACACATCATCACAAAGATAAACTATTTAAGTACCTAAATAAGAGCAATTAGTGCTCTAATATCGATCTATAACAATGATTCAATTGTTTATTTTGTGCTCTAATTATAGGCACAATTGTGACTATAAAAAAATAATTTAAATCGCTACTAGGGGAGACCCCTGCGTGCTCCGCACGCCAACCCCCACCCCCCAACTCCCTGTTGGAACCCGTTGTGTGCCGTTGGAACCCGTTGTATAGTCAGCAAGGCTCAGGTCTACACTTTAATAAAAACCTAACCTAAAATTTGAAATAAACTGTCAATGAAAATATTAGAGACTACAGCTGATTACTGAATCAACAATAAACATTACAAATCAGACCTAAAACACACCAACAATAACCTAACCTAAATCAAATCATCTGTTGACATTTGAGTAAGTTTAAAGTAAACAACTTATTTATTTGAAACTCAATTAGTTTATCAGCTGTTTAAAATCAAATTACAGTATTTCCTATTTAGCCTAGTTGTAGCATAGGCTACTGATGCATTTTTAAAACTCGGAATAAAACTAAAATAAAGTGCAAATCAAATATTTAGCTTCACAGTGACTTAGAACTGGAAATTATCTTTTAAATAAAAAAAGAATCATCAAAATCGGTTAAGTATTAACTTCAGGAAGTGAGTGAACTAAAATCGGGAATTTTTTTAAATATATAGATTTTTTAAAGATCCGTATTAATTACTAAGGAAGACCCGTGCATGCTCCGCACTCCAACCACGACGGAACCTTCTACACATATGTTATGTTTTCTTTATAATAAAGGTGTAGCTTATGCTCAAAGCTAAGATTGTTAATAATGTTAAAGTCCAAATCTAATTATTTCAAATACTTTTTATAGCAGTTATAATAAAAGGTTAAAAGAACCAGCAAGGCTCATGGGTACACGTAAAAAGATAGACATACAAATAATTATTTAAAATTTTGAAATCAGCTGTTAACGAAAATATTAGAACAAACAGCTGATTACTATACCAACACTAAACATATTTCATTATTATTTATTACGGCGCTCCTATTGCCGTAAAATAATTAGTTTAGTTTGTGTTACTTTTATATCCAACAGAGGGCGCTGTTTTTCAAAAAGTATGTAAACACTCGTGGATTCGAGTGCAATGTTGTGTCAAAATTTCAAAGCAATCGGTGAAGAACTTTTGGAAATTTGAGATTTTTAACAAAAGAACATTTACATTTTTATTTATATAGATAATAGAAATCTCATGTTTGCAAAAAAATGCAATTATCAAATTGAGTAAGTACATTGTAATATGTACAAAGAAACATTTGTCACCCGATGAAAACTCTGGGCGTGCGAGAAGCGCCACCTACCCTCTCATTGGGCCTTTTGTTTAGTCAGGCCTTAAGATAAATTGGGCTATTTTAGATTTTGAAATTTAAATTAGATTAGATTGTGTTAGAAAAATTATATTCGGAAAATAAGTTGCAAAGAATAGACTTTTACAGCAGCAGTTTCAACGGCCAATTTATTCGCGATTCTTCTTATTTTATTCGCAATATTTTTTCATGCGAAATATTACTACCAGCTCTTTGCAAAATTAATCTGGAAAGATCACAAACCAAATCGGGACATTTGGGCTTTTCGCTTTGATCGTAAACTCTACCTGTGCTCCAAATAACAAGTCTGAGACCAACGCGTTTGATTACAGTAATTCGACGGGGCGTAATTCCCAGTTATGGTGTGAGAGGTATGATCTTCCCTCTCTAAACCCAACTTGTTTTACAAATTTCATCTTTTTATGCGGATGTATCGCCCTATTACCGTTAAAATAGAAAAGTGTATTGGGCAGAAATAAGTTTTATTTACTGGCTAGATAAATTTAAACACTTTAATTTGATCTCCTAAATTTCATGACTGAGTATTTATTTTACTTTCAAATAAAAGTCGTTAAATTAGTTGGTTCTACAATTAATTGCCAATCGTTGAATTGTATTTAACTTTAATATTACAAGTCGTTAAATTATTTGGTTCTACAATTGCCAATCGTTGAATTATATTTAACTTTAATATTACAAGTACTTAAATTATTTGATTTGTAAATAGAAAGCCAATAAATTATTTGGTCCAACAATTGCCAGTAGTTAAATTATATTTAACTTAAAAATTCCAAGTAGTTAAGTTACTTGATTTTTATGTAGAAAGCCGCTAAATTACTTGATTTTTAAATAGAAAGCCGCTAAATTACTTGATTTTTAAATAGAAAGCAGCTAAATTACTTGATTTTTAAATAGAAAGCCGCTAAATTACTCGATGTTTAAATAAAAAGCCGTTAAATTGTTTGGTTCTACAATTGCCAGTTAAATTATTAGATTTTTAAATTGTCAGTAGTTGAATTATTTAACTTTAATATTTCAAGACGTTGAATATATCAGACTTTGAATAATATGTTTATTTATTTGGGACAAGTAAACATATGCATATATATATATGTCGTTTCAATGTTATATTTATGACAGTTGTAGGCCTACTGTCCTCCTAAATGATTCATTTTTCTTTTGTTGTGATTTGTAATATTGGTTTGTGTGACGAACATGTACATAAACTTAACTCAACTCTATTATATTGCGTACGTATATGTTTTAAATATACAAATTCAATTGTCAATATTATAAAAAGATTTCTCTTTCCACATTGAACGGCCAAGGGAAAACAATATACAGTTTGATGTATGGATTGCGGAATAGCCAGCTCTTATCACAAACCCTGAGGTATAGGATCAACCACTTTTTGCCTCATGGGCCATCTGTCATCTTTGTTGACGTCCGCACAAAGAAACTACCCCTACTTAGAATTTGTAAACTGGAGATTCAATATGCAAAACCTCCCTCCAACCCACTCCCGTTACATTACCAGATTGCTTTTATTCCCTATCGTATTCTTAATACTAGATGATCATTTAATGCGTTTGTGTTTTAATATATTTGTATTATTTCCCTCAACTTAATTTGTTCTGATTTATTTTAGCAATTCTTTTCTTCGTCTTTCTCTTAAGTTAGAAAGCTGATGTAGATCAGCTGGTGTACGTT
>JAGFPH010000236.1:88527-99463 GCA_018207615.1 Philaenus spumarius | reverse complement strand
CTTGGTAATTGTAAACAATTATAAAGATTGTAAAACTGTAGGCCTATCTGTCAAAATTTTCTATATTCAACACTAGCTGTCCCGATTCAGCTTTGCACGGGTAGACAAATCAGAGTTAAATGTATATTAACAAAACAAAATATCAATAAATATATTACACTATGAATTTTTTATGGGGATTTTTGGTAACTTTGACCACCCCAAACCCCCCCCCCCCTAAAATTTCGAATTTGTTGAAAACCTTTCTTATCGAGAGCACCTAGGGCCCTAGAGGAAGCTACATACCAAATTTCATTCCAATCATCAGTTCGGTGGTTCTTTTTATAACTTTGACCCCCCCCCCCACCACCCCCCTAAAATTTCGAATTTTTTTAAAACCTTTCTTAGCGAGCACCTAGGGCCCTAGAGAAAGCTACATACCAAATTTCATTGCAATCCGTTCATTAGTTCTTGAGACTTCGTGATGAGTCAGTGAGTGAGTGGTATTTGGCTTTTATATATATATAGGTTATATATCCAAATGAAGATAAAAATATTATAATTTAATTGCTTTATAACTTCATATTGATATATCAAATGATTTAGAAGTTATTAACCCTTTCAGACCCGAATTAAATTTGGAAGTAAAAAAAATATTTGAAATTCATTTGAAATCAATATTTTTTTCAACTCTAATAGGTAAAAATTTTCACAGCCCGTTTAAAAGATATAAATCCGTACATTACAATGTACATCGGGTTTTACTTGAACCCTTTGAGGAATTTGAAAAAAACTATATATTTCTTTATTTTTGTGACTAACTAAGGTTAACTAAGGTAAAAAATATTTTTTTATTTTTTTTACTGGTTTTTTTTAGTAAATATATACCTATATATATATATACATACCTTAGTAAAATTATGCAAAACAGCCCCAGCCGGAGACCAGATATCTAGTCATATCCCGTCAGCTTGGAAGCGAGCCAACCACCGTTTGCTTTACTTCCGCCCTCCTACCCTCAAACCACAGATATGATTAGATATCTGGTACCCCTAGCCTAGATTTGAACTCGGCATCTTCATTCCAATCATCAGTTCGGTGGTTCTTTTTATAACTTTGACCCCCCCCCCACAAACTTCCTAAAATTTCGAATTTTTTTAAAACCTTTCTTAGCGAGCACCTAGGGCCCTAGAGATACATACCAAATGTCATTGCAATCCGTTCATTAGTTCTTGAGACTTCGTGATGAGTCAGTGAGTGAGTATTTGGCTTTTATATATATAGGTTATATATCCAAATGAAGATAAAAATATTATATTTTAATTGCTTTAAAACTTCATATTGATATATCAAATGATTTAGAAGTTATTAATATTATAATGAAGAAATTAATAATGGAATATGTTTATCGATGTCATACGAAGATGTACGAATGTTTTAAGTTTAAACTGTTTAAACTATTCTTTAAACTTGTATAAATGAATATATTAACAATAAAAGGTTGTATTTATATTCATTTTATAAACTGAAAGCAAATCCTATAACGTATTATGGGCTACATGAGTTCTTTAACTCATATTTAAAAAAAATCACAAGACTTATATTGATTGAAGTTGTAAACATAACCCCAAAGTATAATCTACGCTAGGTTTTGTTAACGTGTTAGATGATGGGCGAAATCAGCTGTTAGATTATGTTGTTACTCACGTTCGTACGGACGTACACTCGCTTTTATAGAAGTTAATAGATTACATATTTTTATTTTTTACTATTGGAGACCTCTCCGTGCTCGGCACGCCAACCCCATTGGAATCTTCTAAACACAACTTCATGTTTTATCTATATATAATATAAAAGCGAAAACCCACTGACTCACTGACTCACTGACACACTCATCACGATTTCTCAAAAACTACCGAACGGATTGGAATGAAATTTGGTATGTAGCTTCCTCTAGGGCCATAGGTGCTCACTAAGAAAGGGTTAGAAAAAATTCGTAATTTTAGGGGGGTTTGGGGGGATCAAAGTTATTAAAAAACGACTTCTTCAAAACTAAAGACCGGATTGGAATGAAATTTGGTATGTAGCTTCTCCTAGGGCCATAGGTGCTCACTAAGAAAGGGTTTGAAAAAATTCGAAATTTTATGGGGGGTTTGGGGGGATCAAAGTTATTAAAAAATGACTTCTTCAAAACTAAAGAATGCATTTGAATGAAATTTGGTATGTAGCTTCCTCTACGGCCATAGGGGCTCAATAAGAAAGGGTTTGAAAAAATTCGAAATTTTAGGGGGGTTTGGGGGGATCAAAGTTATTAAAAAACGATTTCTTCAAAACTACCGAATGGATTGGAATGAAATTTGGTATGTAGCTACCTCTAGCGCCATAGGTGCTTACTAAGAAAGGGTTTGAAAAAAATTCGAAATTGTAGGGGGGGTTTGGGGATCAAAGTTATTAAATCACGATTTCTTCAAAACTACCAAACGGATTTGAATGAAATTTGGTATGTATATAGCTTCCTCTAGGGCCATAGGTGCTCACTAAGAAAGGGTATGAAAAATTTCGAAATTTTAGGAGGGGTTTGGGGGGATCAAAGTTACTAAAATCATAATTTCAGATCTTTTATTATTATGACAATTATGCGTTTATTATTTAAGATCTATATATATAAAAGCCAAATACCACTCATTGACTGAACACTTAAAAAGAATACAATTACGTCAAAAAGACTGAAAATACCAACCACCACGGGCAATGCCGTACGAGTCAGCTAGTTTGTAATAAAGGTGTAGGGTTAATAAAATAGCCTTAAAGCTAATAAAGATAATAATATTAAATTTCCAAAGAAATTATTTCGTATATGTTATAACAGCATTTATAATAAAGGTTAAAAGAACCAGCAAGGCTTAGACCTACTCCTAACCTAAAAGTTAGAAATACAAGTAATTGCTTCAAATTTTGAAATCACTTGTTAAACGGAAATATTATATCAAACAGCTGATTGCTGTACCAATACTAAATATATTTAATAATTATTTATTATTACACTCCCGATGCTTTACAATATTTAGTAGATCTATAGTTTGTGTTGTTTTTACGTCCAACATAAGGCGTTGTTCACAAATACCTAACTTAAAAGTTAGAAATACAAATAATAGTTTGAAGTTTGAAGTCAGCTGTAGTGGAAATATTATTAGCCCAGTCGGTATAGGTTACAACTACCAGTAATTTGTAATACGGCTGAATTTTGTTTTATAAGTACATTAAAGTATGTAGATTAACATAAAAAAAGTTTACCAATCTATCGATTTCCCAAAATCGAAAAAAAAATCGATTATCATTTTGTTTTTGATTATCCTTAATATTTCGAGCTGGGATGAAGATAGAGGAAAATACCACCGTGTAGGGGAGGTATTTTTCAACAAAAAAGGTCATATGTATTTATTTCGTCCGAGCAATGGTTTGTCTGGAAAAAATTCGATAATGCAGGTATGTATTTTGCAGCAGGGGAAATCACTAAAAGGGGACATCTTATTCAAAAAAAAAAAAAAAAAAAAAAAAAAAAAAAAAAAAAAAAAAAATATCGAATTGAAACTTGACATAGGAGTTAAAATATATATTTTAAACATTTATGCTGAGTCTCAGCTTGTTATCTTGAAAAGTGACCCGATCTCGGAGTCGATTTCGATTATCGATTTTAGGATTACCGGACCCACGAACTAATTTCAATCTATTCCAGTTTCGTCAATTTTTGGAATATCAACACCAAATTTGTTTTACAAGTTGAGTACACCAGTATAAATATTCTTAGTAAGTATGAACGATTTTTTCTTGTTATTTTTAAAAACGAGGCGCTTGAAAATAGTCTTCTGTTTTACCTATCTCGTTTTAACTATAACACTTTTGGATTCAACGACTCCATTTTCGACATTTTTGAACATATCGATTTAAAAATTGGTACAGAAGTTAAAAATACAATTGTTTTTTGCTATACTTATTTAAAAAAATGACTAATCTGCAGCTGATCAACTCAAGCATTTTGATGAAAAATCTAAAAAGGTCTAAAATTATACTTTTTTAATTTACTTGTGCTTTTAAAAGTACATAATGAAAAAGGTTTATACTCCTTGAACTTGTTTGAATATACATATTTAACTTGTAAAAACACTTTCAGGTTAATATTTTGAAAATTTTCTAAACTGGAGCTGTTTAAAATGAATTGGTGGGTCCGGTACTCCTAAAATCGAGAAACCCATTAATAAGTCAAGTGGCTCTAGATCGGGTAATTTTCAAGATAACAAGCTGAGACTCAGCATAAATGTTTAAAATATATATTTTAACTCCTATGTCAAGTTTCAATTCGATATATTAAAATTCGGCCAATTTAGAAAGAGCCAACGCTTCATATATGAATAAGATGTCCAGTTTTAGTGATTTCCCCTGCTGCAAAATACATACCTGCATTATCGAATTTTTTTCCAGACAAACCATTGCTCGGACGAAATAAATACATATGTCCTTTTTTGTTGAAAAATACCTCCCCTATACGGTGGTATTTTTTATTTTCCTCTATCTTCATCCCAGCTCGAAATATTAAGGATAATCGAAAAAAAAATGATAATCGATTTTTTTTCGACTTTGGGAAATCGATAGACTGGTAAACTTTTTTTATGTTAATCTACATACTTTAATGTACTTATAAAAAAAATTCTGCCGTATTGCAAATTACTGGTACTTTTGGTCTAAATTGACCTTTACCGACTGGCCTATATAGCAAACAACTGATTACTGTTATCATATTCAATAAAAATATTTAATGACGCTCAATTTCTTTTTAAATATTGAGTATGTTTTTCGTTGTTTTTATGTTCAATAGATGCTGCTGTTTTTCAAAAAGGATATAAAAACATGCTTGTATTCGAATGTAATGTTGTGTCAAAATTTCAAAGCAAACGGTGAAGAACTTTCAGAGATTTGTGATTTTGAACAAACGAACAATCACATTTTGTATTTGTATAGATAATGTACACACAGCTGTGGTTGGTTTTTAGAACAGCTGATAATATTTTCAATTGTTGCCAGGCCACCTCTTATTTGTTTCGTATAACGTATAGCATTATTTTCGCTCAAACGGAACATCTCGCGAACGTCAGATGAGAACTGCTTTAGAGTTTCAAGAACGGTTCCACAAACAGCCGCCTAGTAATGCCGTAATGATTAGAGGTGGGCGTTATTTAACTTAATAGGAAAAATAATACTATTAATGCGTTGCAGACTATTACCACGTTAATACGTTACGTAGGACACCCTATTGTTTTTTTAACGTC
This sequence comes from Philaenus spumarius, assembly GCA_018207615.1. Taxonomy (NCBI): domain Eukaryota; kingdom Metazoa; phylum Arthropoda; class Insecta; order Hemiptera; family Aphrophoridae; genus Philaenus; species Philaenus spumarius. The sequence goes on along the minus strand of JAGFPH010000236.1, from coordinate 94,160 downwards.
AAGCGATAACGCAGTGAAGGGGGCTGAGGAACGTTCCAGAGAGGTGTTAATTCCAAGTCTGGCTTCAAGTAATCATATCTCAACGTTACGTTACAAAATAATACCTCGACAAAAATAACACCTTGACAAAAATAATACCCTTTGAGAAAACGGCTAGCAGATTACTTTCTTCGCTTGCTTTAATACGTTATAATATTAACAGAATGCATCAACGTACACACAAGCTACAACATTATTAAACCCGAATGAACAGGATGTTTGGTGTGAGATTCCAGGAAATATTTCTTGCCCTTCCCGGTGTCTGTATTTATTTAATCCAAAAATCCATTACACATAATTAATAGCTTATATGCACATTGACATATTAATTACTGCTGACATAAAATATTTAAAAACAATAAAACTGCTTTATATAACTATCCTTCCCTAGGCCTTAGCGCATAATTGAATTTAAACACTTGACACTGTGCAATTTAATTTAGACTAAAAGCTTAACGTAAAATTATGTTTTTATTTTATTTTTTGTCATCAAAAATTAGTCTAGGTTTACAATTGATTTCTAATAATTTGTATATTATATATTTATTTATATCTAATTATTTTGACAATTTTAATTGCATTTTGTTAGTAAAGATTTTCTTTGAAAAATTTAACTTTAAGAAATTACTTGAGAATCTTGGTAACTTTTTAACATAAAATTATCTCGTTCGGAACCCTTACATTAAATGAATAATATTTGTTTAATGTTTATTTTAATTTGAAGCTGAGTATTTAAAATTTTACGTTTTTAAATTTTGAGTTATCAATAATTACTCTAAGTTTAAATCTTAATATTATTTTTATATTATATATTTTTATCTAATCATTCTGAAAAAGATTGTTTTGATGTATTTTGTTAATAAAGGGGTTTCTTGGGATATTCAAGCAACGCTGCAGACAATATTACTTGAGAATATCGGTAACATTTCATAAAGTAATCTCGTCTGCAACGAAATACTAAATAATTCGGCCACGCAGCTGAGCCGCTGACGTGAGTTGAGCAAATTTCCAAAATTAAGTTTATATGCCTATGTTTTAGGGTTTCAACCAACAATTTGGGAAATAGGTCTACTCACGAAGGCGTTGAACAGCTGTCTGTGTGTACGCAATATATTAGTAGAATTTGTTTCCTCCTAGTGGCCTCACGAGTTTGCACCACTTGGCTTCGAACCGGGTACTTTTATGGTATTTTACGTTTTGGTCGATTTTGAGGGAACCAAGCGAGCTAAAAGGTCGCGTAAAAAAACAAAATATGCAGAATAACATCCTGCATATATATATTATTAGAAAAAACTCAAAACAAATTTAATTCTCGTAGTTAAAATCTCAAAAAACAGTTACTTCCGGTCAAAAAACGTACTTCCGGTTGTTGGATTTTTTTGGCTAACGAACTCGCTCGAGCGACGTAGACAACCAACATGTGTACCAAATTGGAACCAAATTGGACTTAAAATGCGGCAGCTAGAGTGCGAACACATATATACATATATATATATATATATGTATACATATACATATATATATATGAATTTTAATGACACCCAAAAACGTGTTCTGGGGACCATGATCGGTGCTCATTTGCTACTCCCGACCTTGGGTCTCACCATAAGGGCCACTGCAATAGCTCATTTTTCCTATGGAAATTCGCTAATAAATAAATACACCTTGCTAAAACGGTCTACTAGTAACTTGCCCGCAACGCAACATCATATTACCAAATTAATAGTTTAAGTAATTTCGTCTGCAACGTTATATCAAATAACACCTCGGCAGTTTCCCGCCCACCCATTAATACGTTACAAATTTAATACGTTATTTCAACCTATTACCAAGACGCCGTGGAACGTTGCAGACTATTACCACAATGTAACGGTAATTCCCATCTCTAGTAGCCTAAAGATAAGTGTTGTTGACAATTGCTTTGTACCTTCTAAATTTTTACTGGTTGCAAGTAACACTTTGTCGTCTGCATGAAGGAATTATTTGTAAGGCGGAAATCCTGGTGGGTCATTCGTATAGAGTAAAAATAAAAAGTGACCAAGATCAGAGCCCTGAAGGGCCCCATTTTCCCCACCATCTACCCAGGTTTCAGACAATAATGTTAAATGATGTTGTTAATTGTTTAAAATGCTGCCAAGTGAAACGTTGGGTGCTTTGCCAAATGTATTTACGAATTTTTAAGAGGAATATCGTTCTGAAGTTGGAGATAATCTCTGAAACGCGTCGGACAACCTGATGGACAAAGGCTAAGTTGAATTTAATTGTTATTCCTGTGACTTCACAATAAGGATCACAAATAAAACACGAATTTAAATTAATAATGAATCTATAAACACATTTTCTTACAAGACGAAGAATAAAATAATGCGATCAAGCAGCTGAACCGCTAACGCGAGAAGAGCGGATTTCCGAAATTAAGTTTATATGTTTTAGGGTTTCAACCAACTGTTTGGGAAATTGGTCTACTCACGAAGGCGCTGAGTATTGAATAGCTGCACGCGTGTGCGAAATATTTTACTAGAATTTGTTTGCACCTCAGCCTTGCGGTCTCGGGATTATTGAATGATTCGCTTCGCTCGCAGCTGAAAAACTCGCTTCGTGAGTTGTCATCTCCGGATCTGAAGCTGTCAGCTCCTACGGTGAAATCCACCACCGACGATTTGAACCGTGTACTTTTATGGTATTTTACGTTTTGGGGGGACCACACGGGGATATAAGGTCGTGTGAAAATCAAAATGTACAGAATAAATTTTATTATAATTACTTGTTCGGACATTTGCCATCATTTGTGTGTTAAATAATCAAACAGGGCGTTTCGGGAATACAATTCAATTCCCGTTCTCAAGTTACTAAAACTAACGGTACATAAACCCAGGCAACTAGGCCTATGTAAGGGTTAACAAAGTAAAACTTAAATTATTACTAACCTTAAATATCTACATGATGGATCTCAGAGCTAAGACTGAGAAGTCAAATGTCCGAACAAGAAATTATAATAAAATCCAACATCCATCATTAACAAACAATAACTTCAAACAGATACAGAATAAACTTGTATAACTATTTTGTTAGATAAAACCCCAAAATTGTTCATTCTAGTACGAAAAATCTAACAATATTTTAACTTTTTATAAAAATAAACGGTATCAGTTAACTGACACAAACTTTCTCCCAACTTACTGTAGTAAAAATAATATTGTTTTTAATCATTTTATTTACAACTTTTTAGAACAAAACAAAAAAATAATATTCTGATCGTATAAAAAAATTATTGTCCCAGGCGGGATTCGATCGCGCGACCTTTGAATTACTGGCCGTTCTCGCTACCGTGGTGCTACCCCGTGAGGCCGCTGCCGCGGTGCTAGATTGACAACACAAACTTGTTTATTTTTAAACATTTCCCCATAATTATAAAACGCCGAAGTTTTGATAAAAGCGGGTGGTGTCATTTTGTTTGGCATCTTAAGCACTATAAATACTGAAAATTTGATCAAAATCGTTAGAGCCGTTTTTAAGAAATTTGCATTTTTGTCGTTTTTTATGGGTTTTTAGGGGTAAATTACCCTTAAAAATTAAAAATTCCAAAAAATGAAAAAAACGCCTGGAGATATTAGGGTTTAGTACCTACATACCAAATTTCATGAAAATCGGACCAATAGTGTCCTCTCTGGTCGTGTATACATACAGACAGACTGACAGACAGACACCACTCTAAAAACACTTTTTTGGGTTCAGGGAGCACCAAAACAAAAAATTCCAGTAAAACTATTTTTGGGTTCAGGAAGCACCAACACAGATAATTGCACTAAACAATTTTTTGGTGTTCTGGGAGCACCAAAACAGATAATTCAACTGAAAATTCAAATTCGAACATTTTTACGAAAACAATACTTTCTCCATATACTACGTATAGGGTGGTGAAAGTAAAAAACTGGCTTTACGTTTGTTTAATTTTGTTTGCTGGCGTACTCGTCCGAACGACTTAGAAAACCAATGAGTGTACCCAATTTGAACCAAACCGGGCGTAAAATGAGGGCGAACGCACACAGAGTGTTCTTAAAGTCCCTCTAACACCCCTCATTATTTTTGTTACTGAAAATAAGCTAACAAAACTTTGTATATATCTTGTGTTGCATAACAGGACAAACAAATTTTTTGACATATCTGACACTCTATGATTTTGGGGAGTAAAGAGGGGGGGGGGGGTTAAGGTGGGCTAACAATTTCAAATATTAAGGTAGGTCATGTAATACACCATTGAAAAGATTATTAAAAGAGAAACACAATGGCGAACTAGAGTTTAATATCTTACTTCATTTCAAAGTAATAGGCATTAAAAGTTCTTGAAAATAACATACAACCAACCATACATTCCTAATACGAACACATTAATAACCTGCTTTGATGCTATGTAAACAATATAATTTTCCAGAACTTTGATTGTCCATTACTTAGAAACTATGCAAAATACTAAGCTCTAGTTTGCACCATTCTATTTTACTTTTAATAAGCTTTTTAGTGGTGTATTACATGACTTACCATTATATTTTAATATTTCACCCCCAACCCCTCAAGCCCCCAAAATCATGAAGGTTCAGATATGTTTAAAAAAATCCTCTTATTCAACACAAAATATATACAAAGTTTTGTTAACTTATTTCCAACTAGGGAAGACACCTGCGTGCTCCGCACGCCAACCCCCAATGGAACCTTCTAAAAACATATGTTATGTTTTTATTTATAATAAAGGTGTAGGATTAATAATAAACTCAAAACTAAGGTGGTAAATAATGTTAAATGTTCAAGTTAAATTATTTTTTATATTTTATAACAGCAGTTATAATAATGGTTAAAAGAACCAGCAAGGCTCAGGTCTACACTTTAAAACCCTAACCTAAAAGCTAGAAATACAAAAATAATTGGTTAAAATTTTGAAATCAGCTGTTAATGGAAATGTTTTAGGAAACAGCTATATTAGCTGTTATTGTATTCAATTGGTTTCTATGGTAATAAATGTAAATACATCTGTTGGTTTATTATTATAGGCCTAACCTATGAATTTTTTCCGACTAAATTTACAAATATTGAAATAAAAAAAGGTTTTTATCGAAATGAATTGAATCGGTGAGTTGAAAAAGGTACACATTCCAAAATAGCTACTTTTCAGGAAACAAAAAAAAACTGATTATTGGCTAAACTAAATTTATTAGAGAAAATTTTACTGTTAGGAACTTTTACGTACCAATGCTAAACATTCAACTGCATAACAAAAAAAACCCGTAAGCAGCACTGCCGCATTACTATAGCCGAATTTTCTTATCAGGGAATAACTCGTATTATATAATGAGAGATACCTATGCATTTTGTTCCTTGTTGCGGAAATTGTTCCAAATATATCTTTGCACAGGATTATAGTAAATTTAATTGTCTTTCAAATGATATAGCTCACAAATTGCACTTGGGCTTATGATTGGGTGAAAATGTGCAATTATCGTACACGAATAGTGAAAAATTCGATTTTTGGGACCTTTATATGAGTTTTGTTCCTTGTTCCGGGAGGTGTACCTAAAACACCTTTACACAGGATTATAGTA
>JAGFPH010000236.1:47238-67418 GCA_018207615.1 Philaenus spumarius | reverse complement strand
TTAAGAGTTGTCATTCCCAAAAACGGTTTTGTAATGGCTTTATATTTTTTGCCATAGCGGTAAAACCAAAGATCAGATCTTATATTTGATGGAAAGTCGTTTGTGTGGAATTAAATTATCTACATTTTTTGTATTTAACATTTTCTTCTATCTCAAATGGTTACCAAAAAAAAATTTGTTTATAGTAAAAATGTATTAATTTACGAGTTGCCGTTCCCAAAAATTTTTGTTGTATCTACTTTTAGTTACCATGGCAACTGATACTTCAGCTAAATAAACTTACCCTTTATATAGTTGTTTAATGTTATAGGCCTAACCTCTAAACTCAATAATCCAATATTTATTAATGAACAGCTGTTTCTTATATTCGGGTTGTTTTTACTGAATTAAATCTTTTAACCCAAACTTAATGAGTGAAAATTTTATATTTGTAAATATTTTTCGAAAACGGCAGTTTTAAAACTGGTCTATAACGATGTTCATAATCCTGTAATTATTCTTAATACATTAAATGGCTGATTTCAAAATTTAACTTGTTAGAAAAAAAGTAAAAGTTAATAGAAATTAAATTCAAATTAATAATTTTTTTAATATAGGCCTGCCCCATTTCTATAGCATAGTTTTGAGTGTATGAATAATTCTGCAATTAATAATTAGGCCTAATTGTTGTTAACATATTTTAGGCCTGTTTAAAATTTTATAATTTTGTCGGTGTACACATAAATAAACTGTTTGTATATTTTTTAAACGTTCAATAATTATTGAAATCATTGCCCTGCTCATAATCGAGCTTTAGCTCGGTCTCCTGGTACTGGAGATAACACAAAGTATTGATAGCCATATGTTAAAAAATAGCTGATCTAAACATAAATAATTTCTGCTAAAGTTTGTTTATGTGCAATGAATTAAAACTTAGCCATATGTTTTAATCATTGTTTAAAAAACAGCTGATCTAAACATAAATAATTTCAGCTAAAGTTTGTTCATATGTAATGAGTTAAAACTTATTATACTGTTAAAGCATATTTATCTTTGTTTGAATACTACTTTATTAATGTACTTGAGTTTTACTTTCTAATCATATTTACTTCAACACGTGTTAAACATTTGTGATTATAATATTTTTTTAAATAAAGTTTTAACATGTTAAGTGAACATTGTGTATGAACACTGTTTCAATAATGTAAGTGAGTTTTAATTATTGTTTCTTTATTTATTTATTTGTTTTTATTTCTTTGTTTATTTTATTGTTCTCAAATTTAATTCAACACATGCTATAAATTTGTGATATTGGGACAGTTTTAACATGTTAAGTATGATGCAAAATGGAGCCTATTGTTATTGACAATTATATGGTGCCTCATCGTATAGTACCTACTAAAGGTGATGGTTCATGCTTTTTCTATTCATTATCATACTTCCTCTTTGGAAATTTCTTGCATGGTATCAATTGCGACAAAGTGTCGTACAACATGTTTGTAATAACTGGCAACGGTTACAACTGTTTACAATGTTGCCTTGTGGAAACATTTATACAAGCCAAGCTGAGTACCAGGCGAGCATGTCCCTTCACACAACATATGCCACCCCATGTGAAATTAAGGCAGCAGAAGAAATATTTCCATACCATCTTGTGATACATCGTGATGGAAATATAATTTTAGAACCTCTTGCATATGTCGAGGGAAGGCCCATATTACGGTTTAGGTGCACTGGCAATATGATATCAGCACATTTTGAACCACTTACACCTCAATATGACACTCATCACCTACAACAGCCCAATGTTGATAGCTTTGACGACACTACACTAAATGATACAATCCTTGCCAATGATAAAACTCACAGTGCATTCCCTTCTTATGATATGAACTATATTTCCAATAGCCAGTACCAAACTAATGTGAATATCAACATTCACAAATCTGATGACTCTGTAAATTTATCAAACTTTCAACAAACTAATGATAAAAAAAGAGGAAAAAAACGCCGTGCAAGATTCACAAATATAGGTAAGGTTAAAAAACATAGGAAAGCCGTTAAAAAATATGAAGACAAAAACCCTGATGTTCATAGAGAGGCAGTAAAGAAATATACGGGGAAGAATCCTGATGTTAATAGGAAAGCCGTAAAGAAATATACAGATAGGAACCCTGATGTCAATAGGAAGGCAGTAAAAAAATATACAGAAGAAAAACCTAATGTCAATCAAAAAGCTGTTAAAATATATAATGAGAATAGACGATTAATACCATGGAAAGTTAAATTTTTATCAGGATTTAATTATAACTGCAATACCGATTACATTAATGACAGGATTGTTTCTATGGGTGAACAAAATATTTGTAAACATTGTTATGCAAAAAAATGGAAAGAGGAAAGCCCAGGTCTTTGTTGTTTGAATGGAAAAGTTAAACTCCCTCACCATGAACAGGTTCCTGAACCACTACAAAGCCTCCTTACTAACAATCATCCAGAGTCTAAACATTTTTTAACAAATATTAGAAAATACAATAGCTGTTTTCAAATGACGTCTTTTGGTGCAAATGAGGTACGTGAAGGAAACTTTATGCCAACCTTTAAGATCCAAGGCCAGATTTACCATAGAATTGGCAGTCTTTTACCTTCTTCGCAGGAAACCCCATCATTTTTACAGATTTATTTTGTTGGTGATGATGAAAAAGAGTCAAAAATTAGATCCCAAGTTATTCCTAATTTAAATGCTAGCATAATTTTACAACTTCAAAAACTTTTACACAATCATAATCCTTATATTATTAGATTTTAAAACCGCAATGGAGAATGCTCCAAAAGGCGAGGAGTTTAAAGTTGTGATCAATGCAAAAAGAAAACCTCCATCTGAACATAAAGGCCGATATAATGCACCAACATCAAGTGAAGTGGCTTTGTTGATTGTTGGTCAGGAATTTGAAAAACGAGACATCGTTCTTCACAGTAGAAACTCTAAGTTGAAGCGAATCAGCGAGACACATCGTTCGTATGACACTTTACAATATCCACTGATTTTCTGTCGTGGAGAAGATGGCTACTCCATTAACATTCCCCAATTCGATCCAAATACAAAAACTCCTTTAAAGAAAACGGTTTCTGCTTCAGACTTTTATTCTTATCAGATTATGGAAAGAGAGGGCCAAGAAAATCATATTTTACTCTATCGCAGTCTTCTTAATCAATATTTGGTTGATGTATATGCTAAGATAGAGACAGAAAGACTTAATTTTATTAGATACAACCAAAGTAAACTGCGAACGGAAGAGTACATACACCTTCGGGACGCTGTACGCAAAGGAGATGGACAAATTAATGATGTGGGTAAATTGGTGGTGCTACCTTCAACTTTTACAGGAGGGCCCCGTTATATGCACGAAAGAACACAGGACGCCATGACATATGTACGTCATTATGGTCGTCCTGATCTTTTTATAACGTTCACATGCAACCCAAAGTGGGCAGATATACAAGAAGCATTAATTGGTACACAACGGGCTCAAGATAGACACGATATCATTGCAAGAGTTTTCCACATAAAACTAAAAAAAATGATACATCTCTTGACTAAAGGCTGTATTTTTGGGGAAAGTAGGTGTTTCATGTACACAGTGGAGTGGCAAAAACGGGGATTACCTCACGCCCACATTTTACTATGGCTTAAAGACAAAATCATGCCTTCACAAATCGACAGCATTATAAGTGCTGAGATTCCTGATCGAAACCATGATCAAGGTCTTTATGAAGTAATTAAGTCAACAATGATTCATGGACCATGTGGAAATATGAACAGAAAATCACCATGTATGAATAGCGGAAATTGTAATAAGATGTACCCACGTCCATTATGCAAGGAGACTTTAACTGCTGATGATGGCTATCCCCTGTACCGTAGACGATCTCAGTCTGATGGTGGCCATACAGTTAATATTAACGGAATAGACCTTGATAATCGGTGGGTAATTCCGTACAACCCCATTCTGTCCCGAACATTTATTGCTCACATTAATGTTGAGTTATGCAATTCTGTTAAGTCTATTAAATATATCTGCAAATATGTTAACAAGGGAAGTGATCAATCAACATTTGGTGTAGAAAATGAATGGGATGAAGTAACCAATTACGAAACAGGGCGCTATATTAGCAGTTCAGAAGCTGCATGGAGAATATTATGCTTCGCAATTCATGAAAGATATCCACCAGTTATGCACCTAGCTGTCCATCTCGAGAACGGTCAAAGAGTTTATTTTACCCCTGATACTGTTGTAGATAAAGTACAAAATCCACCAAAAACTACTCTCTTAGCATTTTTTGAACTTTGTAAAAAAGATGATTTTGCAAGAAATCTTTTATATAGTGAGGTGCCGGCACACTATGTTTGGAAAAATAAAACGTTTACTCGAAGGAAATAAGGTAAACCAGTTCCTGGTCATGAAGGAATCAAACGTGATGATATGATTGGTCGAGTGTACACCGTTCATCCAAACAATGCAGAGTGTTATTACTTACGCCTCCTGCTACACGAAGTTCGAGGACCTACTTGCTTCAATGACCTTAAAACCGTGTCAGGTGTTGTGCATCCCACTTATCAGTCTGCTTGCCGAGCACTAGGTCTGTTGGAGGATGACAGTCACTGGCAACATACTTTGAAAGAAACCACCATTTGTGACTCACCTTACAAACTAAGACAATTATTTGCAGTTATGCTGGTATTTTGTCAATTGTCTGATCCATTAAGACTTTGGGAAAACCACAAGGACAGCTTTTCTGAAGATATAAAAAGGCAGATGGAGACAGAGTTTCAAGAAGTTGAAATTAATTACTCTAAAAGTATTATTTACAACAAATGTTTAGCACTTTTAGAAGATATAGTATTTTCAATGTCAAACCAAACACTCCAAAAGTATGGCCTTCCATCACCATCTAATGACCTAAACGTCATAAGTGTCAATCGTGAATACCTCAAGGAAATTTCCTACAACACAGAGAAACTTTCTAATTTTGTTAATGAGAACCTAACTAAACTGAATACTGAACAAAAATATGTATATGAAGAGATCAAAAATAGCATAACTTCAAATAATGGAAGACTTTTCTTTCTCGATGCCCCAGGTGGGACAGGAAAAACCTTTTTAATAAATCTGTTACTTGCAACGGTTAGGAGAGACAAAAACATAGCCATTTCCGTAGCATCATCAGGTATAGCTGCAACTTTATTACACGGTGGAAAAACCGCACATTCCGCTTTTAAATTGCCTTTAAACTTAAACTCCTATGATAGTCCACTCTGTAATATTTCAAAACATTGTGATACAGCTCAAGTCCTTAAAGACTGCAAATTGATTATATGGGATGAATGCACTATGTCACACAAGAGAGGAGTAGAAGCCTTGGATAGAACGCTGCAAGACATTCGGAATAGTAAATGTATGATGGGTGGTATGACAGTACTACTCGCCGGGGACTTCCGGCAAACTCTACCAATTGTTCCACGTGGCACGCGTGCTGACGAAGTAAATGCCTGCCTCAAAACCTCATACCTGTGGCCAAAAATTACAGTTTTATCTTTAAAAATTAATATGAGAGTTCATCTCAAAGGCAACAATAAAGCTGAAGAATTCTCCAAATTACTTCTTGAAATTGGCAATGGAATGTTAGCTGAAGAAGATGGCAAAGTAAATATTCCACAAAACTTATGTAAATTTGTCAGTGATTTGAAAACGTTGTGTGAAAATATTTATCCTGGTTTGAGCGAGTCTAAATTAAAAGATACAAATTGGTTAATGGAAAGATCAATTCTCACCCCTAAGAATGACACAGCCACAATCATAAATGATGTTTTATTAGATAAACTCCCTACCAAGAAATTTAAATACAAGTCTATTGACTCTATGGTGGAAGCAGAGGAAATTGTAAACTATCCAGTTGAGTTTCTACAAAGTTTAAATCCAACAGGCCTGCCTCCTCATGATTTAAATATTAAAATTGGATCACCAATAATGTTGTTAAGGAATCTGGTACCTCCAAAACTATGCAATGGCACTAGATTGCAAGTAAAGTCTTTAAACAACAATGTGATAGAAGCAACTATTTTTACAGGTTGTGGAGCTGGGGAAACTATGTTTATACCACGCATCCCGATGATTCCTTCCGATTATCCCTTCATGTTCAAACGACTACAATTCCCAATCAAAGTGTGCTATGCAATTACCATTAATAAATCGCAGGGTCAGTCACTAAAAGTTGCAGGCATTGATTTAAGAAATGACTGTTTTTCACATGGACAATTTTACGTTGGCTGTTCTCGTGTAAGCTCTGCTAACAGCCTCGTAATTCTACAACCAGAAAGAAAAACAAAAAATGTAGTATACAAAGAAGTATTGTAAATAAACAAATTCAAATAATGTTTCCACAAACTCATTTTGTTTTTTTAAATTTTTTATTCCATCTATTGCTATATATTATTAAGTACCAACCTACCACAACTGATATAAACAAAATCATTTACATACTGAAGGTCAATGCGAGCGAAGCCGCGGGTAATGTGCTAGTATTATATAAAAGCCAAATCCACTGACTCACTGATCACGATTTCTCAAAAACTACTGAACGGATTGGAACGATTTGGAATTTGGTATGTAGCTTCCTCTAGAACCATAGGTGCTCACTAAGAAAGGGTTTCAAAAAATTCAAAATTTTAGGGGGGATATGGGGGGTCAAAGTTACTAAATCACGATTTCTTCAAAACCACTGAACGGATTGGAACAAAATTTGGAATGTAGCTTCCTCTACTAGGGTCATACGTGTTCTCTAAGAAAGGTTTTCAAAAAAATCAAAATTTTAGGGAGTATGAAGGGGTCAAAGTTACTAAATCACGGTTTCTCTAAAACTACTGAACGGATTGGAATGAAATTTGGTATGGAGCTTTCTCTAGGGCCGTAGGTGCTGATAAGAAAGGGTTTTAAAAAAATTTGAAATCTTAGGGGGGTTTGGGGGGTCAATGCACAGAGGATATAAGTAATACCAGAGTGCTCGAAGGATAGGGAAATGTGTTTCGCCTTTACTGAAGCGCTGGAACAAAGCTGAGTGGCCAAGAGGCTAGCGACGTTGCCGCTTTGAACATTGTGTGAGAGAGAGAGGAGATGGACAGCTGATGCACGCACGTTAAACACTACGGCGACAAAAACGGACACTAGACCGGGTGTTGGCTGCACGACTTGGCAACGTTAGCTAGCTAACATCGCTTGTCGCGCTCTGCAGCGGCCAGCTAACATATTAACGAAATTACCGAAACACATTTTCCTATCCTTAGAACACTCTGGGTATTACTTATATCCTCTGTGGTCAAAGTTACTAAATCACGATTATTCCAAAACCACTGAACGGATTGGAACGAAATTTGGTATGTGGCTTCCTCTAGGGCCATAGGTGCTCCCTAAAAAAGGGTTTAAAAAAATTCGAAATTTTAGAGAGAGTTTGCGGGGGGTCAAAGGTACTAAATCACGATTTCTCCAAAACCATCAAACGGATTGGAATGAAATTTGATATATAGCTTCCTCTAGGGTCCTAGGTGCTCGCTAAGAAAGGGTTTTAAAAAATTCGAAATTTTAGGGGAGGTTTGGAGGGGTCAAAGTTACAAAAAATCCCCATAAGAAATACATAAGCTTAGTTCAATATATTTATTGATATAATATATTTTGTGTTAATATACATTTAACTGTGATTTCTCTATCCGTGCAAAGTCGGATCGGGCTAGCTAGTCCTATACATAAAAGTTTTAAAGAAAAAATGTTTGTCACAAAAAGAGCTACAACTTGTACAATATTGTATGTGAATTTTTAAATGTTACACTGCTGATGCCTTCGTTGCGTTTCGCTACCAAGCTAGGCTAGGTAGCTAGATAGTTTATTATGGTAGGTACCATAATAAACTCCTGCAGAGTTCAAAAAAGTAAGTTTGGGGGTTTTTTGTTGATTTTTAAAAACTTTACTCAGCCACATTTCCAAAATTATTCGCGATAAAAATTAAAAAAAAAAATGTTTGTTTGTCTTTGAACCCACAATCAGTGTACCAAATAAGCAAAATCTAAAATGATGAGGTAAAATTTGTATTTAAAGTGTGTTGATTTGACACAGAATGGCCCCTGTAGGCCTATATTTTTGAAAACGCGTGGAACCCACTTTTTAATTTACTAAACAATTTGAAAGACGCTTCACCGTCGTTTTTACACCCTGTATTTGACGGATACTCCATAAACTAAAAATTTGACACGTTTCCAAACCCGACGTTTGTGACGAAGCCTATAATTTGCAAAACACTACGCACCTCGGTCGAGGTGTAAAACTCAGATTGGTTGAAATTCACAAATTAACCAGTATAATACGGTGATAAGTTAAAATTAAGAAATTAGCCCCTGCTGCGTACCTGGACAGGAAAGTAGGCTATTAAAATGCATTGTGCGACGTCTATCAATCTCCAGAGCTGGAATTAATTACGGGGATTTTCAAAGTTTGATTTCACTTCGGCTAGAGGAGTTATGCGTGTGAACGGATTTAAATAGTACCGACCTTGGGAGATGTTACGGATAAAATTAGAATTGTTCGTTAGCTTTCTAGCGTTAACACGTCCACTGCTAGGCAAATTTCGTATTTCCTATAATAGGAGCAGACCTTTTATTTTTTATATTTATAGCCTACTGTAAATGAGTAGAAATTACTTTATTTTTCTTTATTTTTGAACCTTTCTACGTAATAATCACTAATATTTTAAAGCTTACGCACATTTGCGTCCATAGCACATAAGCTATTTTAACCCAATGAAAAATATGTGAAAATTGTGTTTATTTTATTTTTTTTAAGATATTCAACTTTGAAGATATCGCCGCCATCTTGTGCAATCTAATGCTATAATCTTTCATGATGAGTTTCATGAATTTATCCTATCATGAATAAACCGTCCATGAGATAATATTGCGTTTCAAAAACTCACTTTCAGACAGAAAACTTCTAACCAAGCTGGTTAGGATACAAGTTATATTGTACCATCTGCTAGTTTCGACCTGCTGGATAACACGATAAAGTTTGGTAAAATGATTCCGAGACAACAGGGAGTAAGTCGCACTAAGTGTTTTTACTTAAGCTCTACGGAACCCTTGGCGAGCGAACCAAACTCCTTAAGAGGCACTTCACCCTAAAAATCGTCAAGAACACATTTTTCTACCATTTTTTTCAGTTTCTTATTCACTATGTTTTTCTGAAGAGATATATAATAAGCAGGGAAAATGTTATTCTAACCCATTCAAATCTAACGATGACTAAAAGCTTGCACACAATTTTGAGTCACTAGTTCAAGGAATATAGAAAGAAAATTCAAATGATAAAAACTTACCGTGGAAAAAAACTGAAAGATAAAGAAGGAAAGACCTATGGAGCAGGAGAGTTTTAGTGTAAGTAATTCAAACATACTATGTATACTAAGTAATATAAAGAAATACACTTGCAAGATTTGCTTAGCAACTGATGTATTGTTTGTTTTCCTTTGTGGGCAGTTTTCCGAAAATTTTATTTTTACGCGTTTTGAATCACTTTGGCGGCATATCTCAAGTTCTATTAGAGATATCTTCTTGATTTTTTATTGTTTTTATTTTGAAGATAACATTTCATTCTATGGCCTCAAGCATAGAATAGTTATAATGTTACCTGTAAATATTTTTTTTCAAAATTAATAATTAATTTTTAGTTTAAAAAAATATTTTAATAAACAAATTAAGTTATTTTTTCTTCAAATTATTTAAAAAATAGCAATTCTATGCTAGAGACCGTTACAGACAATGTCCTCTACGAAGTAAAAAAAGACTTTGAACCTAACTTTTATAGTTCTTGAGTTAGGCATGCCATAGTAAATTGTTATTTTTTTTATAAAAAATAAAAACCCCCCCCCCCCCCCCCCCCCGGTGGGTGAAAGATCTAGGGACTTGAAAATGTGACAAAACCTAATTCTTACTTATACCAACTCTTAAAGAAATATGGTTATGATAGCTTGGGTAAATCAGTTTTATGGTGGAGTGTCCCCTTAAAGGCTCCACCGCACCCCTTCAATTACAGCACGATTGAAACGCAATCAACTACATTTTCCCACGTACATATCGACTCCGTCAGATGACTCGAACACTTCGCACCCCCTTCAAAAACCGATTTATCTTGATAGAATTGTAGACTGCGATATCGTCGAATTAAAATGTAAAACAAGCAACGCGAGTACACGTACAGACAATATGGTGGAGGGTTGCCGTTGACAGCGGGAATATTACCGCCGAATGACTTGACGTTTTAGCGAGCGTTACGATACGAGGTTTTTTAGCCTCGCGCCGCGCTCTGGTGTGGGGGATGCAATTAAGACCGTATCAATCATTGGCGATGAAAATGTCCCCGGTATATCAATCACGCGCGGAACAATGGCGGAAATGATCTGAACAGACAAACACAATTTGGCGGGAACATTGTCGTTCATTGCGATTACGTCATTGTTTTTGGAGGGAAACTCGGATGGTGTTATCGTACGCGGGCGTAGTGTGAAAGTTTTGTTTGGTGATTTGGTGATCTGTAATGTTATCAGATCGATAACATTATATGTACAATCGATTATAGTATCGAATAATAACGGATTTCTACAATCGTGTACCTACCTCGCAATTAGCAATTCTGCGGAAGTCAAACGAAAAATCAATATCTATATTAATATTATAAAGAGGTAAAATTTGTTTGTTTGTTTTTTTATGTAGGAGGGGGTAATCTCTGGAACAAGTGAATAGATTGAAAAATAGTTTTACTAATAAAAAGCTACACTATCCCTGAGTAACATAGGCTATAAATTCATTTTGATAAAAACATTTTTTATTTCAATATTTGTAAATTTAGTCGGAAAAAAAATCTTAGGTTAGGCCTGGATTGATGAACCAACATATATGTATTTACATTCATTACCATAGCAACCAATCGAATAAAATAACAGATAAAACATAAATGACCTTATGACCTTATGACCTAGTTATAAAATACTAGCTGCCCGTGGTGGTTGGTATTTTCAGTCTTTTTAACGTAATTGTATTATTTTTAAGTGTTCAGTCAGTGAGTGGTATTTGGCTTTTATAAAATATATATATCTTAAATAATAAAAGCACTATTGTCATAATAATAAAAGATCTGAAATTATGATTTTAGTAACTTTGATCCCCCCAAACCCCTCCTAAAATTTCGAAATTTTTCATACCCTTTCTTAGTGAGCACCTATGGCCCTAGAGGAAGCCACATACCAAATTTCATTAAAATCTACCTGTTCAGTAATTTTGGAGAAATCGTGATTTAGTCATTTTTACCCCCCAAACCCCCAAAAAATTAAAAAATTTTTAAAACCCTCATTTAGTGAACACTTATGGCCCTAGAGGAAGCTACATACCAAATTTAATTCCAATCCGTTTGGTAGTTTTGAAGAAATCGTTTTTTAATAACGTTGACCCCCAAACCCCCTCCCCCCCCCGAATTTCTAATTTTTTCAAACCCTTTCTTAGTGAGCACCTATGGCCCTAGAGGAAGCTACATACCAAATTTCATTTCAATCCGTTCGGTAGTTTTTGAGAAATCGTGATGAGTGAGTCAGTGAGTGAGTGGTATTTCGCTTTTATATATATAGATAGGCCTATAAAATAATTTTATTTGACCATTTAACATTATTTACAATTTTAGCTTTAGGGTTATTATTAATCCTACACCTTTATTATAAAGAAAACATAACATTATTATGTGTATAGAATGGGGTTGGCGTGTGGAGCACGCAGGGGTTTCCCCTGGCGTATAATAAAGTAAACGTAGTCTGTCAGTGCGTGCCACTGTAACTCTGCAACCCACCCCGAAGCTCCATGGAGGTTGTGTGGTAAGGCAGTCCTCCATACCCCGACATCCATGAATCCATGAAGATAGTTTTGGTTAGGAACTGCAGAGGTTGGGTTCGGAAATACATTCTTGGATTTGTTTTTAAATTGTCCACATTTTATGTATCTTAATGTTTTTTTCGTATTATCTTTAGTTCTTTCTCCTTTTTTTCTTAGATATTCAACTTTGAAAAGTTTGAACCACCGAATAACTGCAGACAAATTCTATTTTGCACATTTGTGTGCACCAATGTGGTAAACTTTCATGCTGTTTCATGAAATAATGGTAACCTGTTCATGAGATAATATTTCTTTTCTTCAAAAAACACTCATAGAGTCAACTTCTGAACTAAGCAATATAGGACACACGTTGTATTGTATTAGTTGCTAGTTTTTACATGCTGAATAACATGGTAAACTTTGGTAGAACGGTTGCGAGACATGTTTGTTTAGAATACATGTTCACATCCTACTTTTATCGCTGACTTTCATTGTGAAGAAGTCTCCGAATGGGTCGCCGGAATACTACCCCCCGGAAAACTACCCCCCCCCCCCCCAAGCAGGTTCCTACGTCATTTTGACGTCAGAGATCGAGGGGGCAGTTTTCCAGTCACGCACATTCAAGTTTCGATATAATTAGAATAAAAAAAAAATAGAGGACTAACCTAAACTGTTTAGTCACAGTATGTTGCCGATAACAGTATAATTGTAGGAACCTGCTTGGGGGGGTAGTTTTCCGGGGGGTAGTATTCCGGCGACCCGCTTTTGCTAGGGGGGGTCATATTCCAGTCGCGGACACGGCTCCCATATTGGTTAGTTGGCAGATTTCGTGACGTCACGTTTCACCTGGGGGGGTAGTTTTCCGGGGGGTAGTATTCCGCATCCCCCTCCGAATCACTGAATACATGAGGCTGATAAAACACATTCTATTTTTCCGTTAACTGGTCCACTTCTAGGCCATTCATTCATATTTCCGTGGTTCTTGAGTTGTGTATTTTAACATACGTTATGCTCCAATATAAATAGTATTGACATTAAATCAGCTGTGGTTGGTTTTTAAAACAGCTGATTCCATTGTTGATTATTATTCCACTGTTCCAGGCCACGTTATTACTTTCTTGTTTGAGGTTAGTTGACGCTGGTTCTTACTACTCCAGAGAAAGTTTTATCTTAAAACGACCAATCGGAACTGGCTAATACGGCCACAGAGCATTAGAATTAAATATAGAGGTGCTATCCAGCAATGCGGTGGTGAAGCCACTTTGCAGTGAGTGTGCCACTGGAGATGGCGGCTCCCCCACTCTACACAGGAAAGAGCGTCGCCACCTCTCCCCGCGCCAACCGCTTGTCAGTGCTTGTACCAATGCGTGGTTGGTAAACGTTGTTGAAAGCAATAATTTAACTGACAAAATGAAAATGTATGTGTTTAAAAAGTGAATTGGACTTAACCTGTTCGGAAAATATTACCACTTTGTCGATGTTGATTTCCAGACAAGCCATTTTTTATTTTTTTTATTGAAATTTTTGTAGAACATATCAAAACATACGGCTGAATTGTAAGGTCGAAAACGAGAAAACCCATCAAAGTAGGTTCCGCAATAAACTTTGTAAAAAGATTTTGTTTGCAGGGCAATGAATGTTTGAACACACCACTCCCAATAAAATATTATTTCAACATATAAACCTAGTATTTATTGTCCTAGTTAGATTCCTACATTTACGTATTAGGCCTTTGGATGTAATCAAACATGTTATAGGGTTATTATGGTTTAATAAATTAGTGTTTTAAATCCACAGAGCATTAGAATTAAACAGTGTTTAATTCTAATGTTCTGTGTTTAAATAGAATACTGTTTAAAAACACTCTTTTATCATAAAAAGTTGGCCTAGATAACAAAATCAAATTAACTAGAATCATAAAATAATGGCTGTTACCTGTTAGCTACATTAATAATGTAATACACAGTATTCTCAGATTTAAAATAATTACATTATTATTTATAGATCTACTAGCTGACACATACGGCGTTGCCCGTGGTGGTTAGTATTTTCAGTCTTTTTAACGTAATAATTGTAATCTTTTGAAGTGTTCAGTTAGTGAGTGGTATTTGGCTTTTATATATATAGATCTTAAATAATAAAAGGACTATTGTCATAATAATAAAAGATCTGAAATTATGATTTTAGTAACTTTGATCCCCCCAAACCCCTCCTAAAATTTCGAAATTTTTCATACCCTTTCTTAGAGAGCGCCTAAGGCCCTATAGGAAGCTACATACCAAATTTCATTCCAATCCGTTCGGGCGTAATTTGAGGATGATCAAAAACGCATTGAAAACGCAAGGAAAAATGCAAAAACGACCATTTCTGGCTTAATTTTGGAAGAATCTCAAACATTTTTTAACAGACTACTTTTAGGCCCTAAACGAACGTAAGTACCAAATTTCAACATTTTCTGCCAATTAGTTCTCGAAAAAGCTGAGAAAACGCAAAAAATCGCTAGAAAAACGCGAATATTGGGCGTATCTTTGGGATGTTTTCAAAATCCGTTCTTAGTGCGCGTCTAAAGGTCCAACTGAACATGCATGCCAAATTTTAACTCATTTGGTTCAGTAGATTTTTAGTTCTGCTGATGAATGAATCAGTGCCATTTCGCTTTTATATAGATAGATTGCATACGAAATCGATATCTTTTATCATTTCGACTCAAATATGTTTCAACTTTATGGTACTTAGCCCTTTTGATTCCCTATCGGGTGGATAGTAGATAAGTTAAAGGTAATGACAGCAAATATACATACAATATTGCTGTGTTTACTGTGTTGGTATAGTATGCCGAGTCGAACAAACCAATTATTACATATAACTTAACTATTATCCTTCAACCGATTGTTTTTACAGTTACACCACCCGATAGGGAATCAAAAGGGCTACAAAAAAGGTATCTTTACATTTTTCATTAAAATGTACGGTTTTTGAGTTATTTAGGTTTGAAATTTTCATGGTGTATGGCGGATATCTGGGAAACGAAGAGTTTTCGGTCCTATGTTTATATGTACTTTTTTTGTTATTTTCACCTGAAGAACAAGTCCTGAGAGTTTCTCCGTTTCTTCGTGGGACACCCTGTATAAGGGACACAAAGGGGTAGTTTATTTCGCTTCAATGTTAACAATGAACCATGAAACAGTTGGAACCCTACAAACCGTATGCTTTTCAGATGAAAGTCATGCACATATAAACGGTTTCACCAACAAACAAACAACACGTTTTCTTCAATTTTAACGACCTTGCGTTGTCGTAGAAAAGTCTAGATTTTGGTTCCCAGTAGCCTAGCAACAGAAAGATGGCGCCACCAGTAACACTTCAAAGAAAGTTCGACAACTGCCTGGTTTCCCAAAAACAAACTTTCCTTACACATCCCGCTACACTTTCACCACCTGACTCTTGTGTGAAGGGAATCATGAAGGAAAGCATCTTCCGACTACCTTGCTGGGCTTCTTGAAGCAACAATAATTCCAAAATTGAGTTTTAGGGTTTCAACCAACCCTTCATGAAACTGGTCTACCCACTAATACGGTGAAATCTGCCGCGTGTTAGGAAATATTTAAGCAGAATTTGTTTGCACCTTATTCTCCAGCCCCAGCCCCAGGTGTTCAAAAAGTCCCCCCTCTCCTTAACTTTGGAACAAGTAGAAATAAATAAATGAGCTTTGGGGTAGCTCTAAATGGCACAGAGAGATGAATTTCGGTGTAACCGACCATTTCACCCCTTACCACAAAATTGAGGGTAGTTGAGAGGGTAGTTCAAAAACCTTAAATACAAACCCCCATCAAGTGAAACCTCATTTCAAAGGGCTTGATAAATGAAGAAGAATGTCACAAATTAGAGGTTTCTATCTTAACGCTATTAAAAATGGCGGCCAGTCAAAGTTGAAAATATCTTACTAACACCGATTTTCAGTTAGGTACGTTACAATAACTTTCATTGGTATTAAAGCTAAAGACTTACCTTAATGCTAAATTTAGATTAAATACTCAAAATCACTGGATGCTATTATCACTGGATTGTTATCAGTAGTTGTGCTTTCAACGTAGAAGACCTGCTGGATCTAGAAACTGCTAGTTTATTCGTTCCTTTTAAGCTTATGCCAAATTGTGTAAGTATTTGTTCGGTACTAGATTTTAAATGACCATCTGATTTTATTAAATAGCATGCAAAGCACTCTTACTCCTTCCCACAGGAACATAGTGTTTGTAACGTAATTAAAATTGTGTTAACATAGGATATTTAAAATTTGACTGCCCTTAATTTTCGATAGGGTTAAGATATTAGAGACCTCTAATGTGTGCCATTCTTCTCCATTTATCAAGCCCTTTAAAATACGGTATCACTTGATGGGGGTTAGTATTTAAGATGTTCGGATTACCCTCTCAACCCCCCCAATTTGGGGTAAGCGGTGAGATGGTCGGTTACACCAAAATTCATCTCCCTGTGACATATTTAGATAACCCTACCGAAGATCATTAATTTATTTCTACTGGTTCCAAAGTTAAGGGGGGTGGGATTTTTTGGACAACCTGTATAACAAATTTTAATGATTCCCCAAAACGTATTCTGGAAACTATGATCGGAGCTCATTGACCACTCCCGACCTACCATAAGGACCACTGCAATAGCTCATCTTTCCTGTGGTAATTCGCTGACTAGATCATTTAGATACATACAACAATCAATTTTCAGCTACAAGTTCAAAGATCTTCAACATCAGTACGAGAGTTGCCCCAACAACTTATTGGAGAACATAAGTTTTCAGCGTCGTTTTACTTTTTGTATTTGTCCAAAAATAAAACATTTAAAACTATTACAATTTGAGTACAGTTCATTTTTGCGTACTCTAATCCAATGCTAGTAATGTATTCAGTGAATCTAAATAAGTCTTTGCTGGCGCCAGTTTAAACGGAGTAAGTCGTTTCCAACTGCTTGACTTGCGTAACGTAAAACATAATTTAATGAAGGCAGAGCTTCGACTAAGAACTCCGCCTATTAAATATAAGTTGAAGTGATTCAGCTGGCTGCGTTCCTCTAATACTTTGACGTCAGTTTAATTGTTGCCAGATCTTAGAGCTAAGCGGGTCTTTCTAATAGAGAATCGATTTAGGATGTGTTCGATATACGGGCAAGTTTTATCTCGTCTTAAATTGTGTTTCGAAGTTTTGCCGGGTCGGGTCGGGCCTACTGATTTGTTCCGAAAGTAATGGAAAGTCTAAGCACGAAGTACGTATTCTGATCGTTTTCTAAATTATTTATATTTACAGATTTTTGTTGAAAATTTACCATCTCTATTTTTTTAAAGACGGACAGAGTTATGCGAAATCTGATCTAGGAACAGTTATTCTCCGTCAGGGAGTCCTTAAAAAACCTATTTACATAATCTCAAAAACCCTACCCCTCCATCTCAAAAATTCGTAAAGGGCAGATATGACTTTTGATATATCAAATTAAAGCCCTTTAAAAACCGTGATTTTCTGTGATTAGTAAAATAAAACACGGTTAACGTATTCGTTCGCTACGCTCGAAATAGTTATTTGTACACGACATGAACATTTGACGCCTTAGGCGCAGCCGATGGCGTTACAGTTTATTGAAGGTGATTTAAGTAAACCTTGCACACGCAAAAACACACGCTGATTTTCCTACAGCTGCATCTAAATTAGTGTTTTAGTTTTGAAGAAGACCTGTTTTACTAAACAAAACAACAGTACAATCTAATTCACAAACGTTCTGTATGTTCCAGGTAGAATTGTAGCTCACATGTGTGCCACCAAGAGCGGCACAACTCTAAGCACAACAATCAAAATTTTCAAAACATTGCCTGCATCAGCTGATTTACGTGCGAGAAAAGTAAAACAAAGAGGTATGACGCTGAACACATGTAGTTTAGTTTTCACACTGCTGTGAGTGTGCAAAAACGCACTTTATTGGGAAAAAGTAGCTGTAGGAAAATGTTATTTTGTAAGATATTCTTTTAAGTTTACTACTAATAATAATAAATACATTTACTAAACATAAAAAATGTATAATACATTACTTTACACAAACGAAAATAAAAATTAAATGATTATCTATACCAATATTATAAAGAGGTAAAATTTGTTTGTTTGTATGTAGGGGGTAATCTCTGGAACTACTGAACCGATTGAAAAAATTGTTTTCCAATAAAAAGCTACACTATCCCTGAGTAACATAGGCTATAATCCATTTTGATAAAAACGTTTATTATTTCAATATTTATAAATTTTGTTGGAACAAATCTTAGGTTAGGCATAGGACGATGAACCAACACATGTATTTACATATATTACCATAGCAAGCAATTGAATAAAATAACACATAAAACACCTGTTTGCTCTAATATTTCCATTGATACCTGATTTCAAACTTTGAAGCAATTATTTCTAATTCTAACTTTTAGGCTAGGTTTTATTAATAAAACAACCTGAGCCTTGAAACGATGAGTTGTGTCTTGTTGACCATGGAGGTATTTAATGTGAAATTTGTAGGAGAAGTTGAAAAACCCCTGTGTTATATATAATCATATCCTCCATAAATAATAAGATAAAGCATGGAATGAAATAATTGCCAAGAAAGTAAATTTGTCAATTGAGAATCTCATTTCATTATTTTTTTTCTGTAATATAATTATACTTGCATAGTTTATTATACATAATCATTAAAAAAAAATCCGATCAAATTTAAATTATTGAAGCCATTGATTATATATAATATCAGATATTATTAAAACCATTGGTTATTTACTTTGGTGATTACCTGGTGTCTTGCTTTCCTATTTTATTATTTTCTAAACCAATTCGATAGAAAAAGAAAATTTACAACAATAGAAAGTTATAAATCTAGGCCATTTTATAGAATGCCAAATATATTACGTCGCTCTTTTGCAATTTGTTTTCCTGCAACTGGGCGCAACTAACAGCAGTATTCCTGATACTGGTTCGATGCACCCATATTATATAATTCCTTCTTTTCATCCGTCGGTTGGTACCAATAAAACATAATATTATCTTCCTCATTATAAACTGCTCATAAACTTTTGAAGGAGAAAGTTTTGTACCTTCTTCATGCCTGCGAGAAAAATCGCCCCGTGAGCGAACGACATACAAGACGCATGACGATCGTACCGCTTCGAGTTCGAATCTCTCTCTCCCCTGAGCGAAGGACCTAACTCATATTTAAAAAATTAACTTCACAAGGCATTATATTATTGATTGAAGTTGTAAACATAACCCCAAAGTACAATCTACGCTAGTTTTTGTTTAAGTATTACAGATTATAGGTGAAATCAGCTGTTATATTTTATTGTTACTCACGTACGGACGTATACTCGCTTTTATATTAGTTTATAATATATGCATTGTGTTTGAAAATTCTCAAAATACGGGGATTGGCATGCGAAGCACGCAATGCATTGTGTATTAAAAATACTCCCAATACGGGTTGGCACGAAATACACAATGCGTCAGCCGCTTCTCATAGTGTCAGGCTCACATGTGCGTCCTTAGTAGTGAACGTGTTAAACATACTCACAGCAACGAGGCCCGGAGGGTCACCGCATATCTCCACACGAGAAAAAGAAAAACTACCCTTTATTTACCTTCGTTTACATAGCCGGCCACTGTTTAATTAATAACAAGGGACGTTCCACCCCTTACAGATTGCGACGAAAAAATACGACGAGGGTAAAGAAAATGATTTTAAAGGAAACCGGTAACGTTGAAAAATGAGCTAGAACAATGCGCGCATTAATATCGGCTAAATAAACAAGCGTTGATTGTCCGCAAGGGTTGCTACCCCCTAAGGAGGACATATCTAGAGTGGCCAGGCCGAGTGAATCGTGTCTCTGAATGTATTAAGCAATGGGATACGTTTCTGAGGCGGATTCAGTTCTAGCCATGCCTTACTTTGTTAGTCAAGACTATCTGAACAATGAAGCATATTTAATTCAAAGGAAATGTTTGTGTGGTCAATTGTAGAAACTAATGTAATTAAAGATTGTCGAAACTTTAAATTTGATGTAGATGTAAAGCATTTAAATTTTTATTGGCACCATTGCAACCCTTTTAATGGTGAAAATACCAAATTAGGAAGCACAATGTCCGTTTCAGAGGCATTACCAAGAAAAATATTTTAACACAACTTTCAAAATGAGGAAACACAATGTCCATTTCAG
>JAGFPH010000236.1:30985-47228 GCA_018207615.1 Philaenus spumarius | reverse complement strand
CACAATGTCCATTTCAGAGGTATTACCAAGTAAACTATTTTAACACAACTTTCAAAATGACGGAGCACAGTGTCCATTTCAGTGGTATTACCAAGTAAACTATTTTAACACAACTTTAAAAATGAGGAAGCACAATGTCCAATTCAGAGGTATTACCAAGTAAACTATTTTAACACAAGTAACGAAATGAGGAAGCACAATGTCCATTTCAGAGGTATTACCAAGTAAACTATTTAATACAACTTTCAAAATGAGGAAACACAGTGTCTATTTCAGAGGTATTACCGAGTAAAATATTTTAACACAAGTAACGAAATGAGGAAGCACAATGTCCATTTCAGAGGTATTACCAAGTAAACTATTTTAACACAAGTAACGAAATGAGGAAACACAATGTCCATTTCAGAGGTATTACCAAGTAAACTATTTTAACACAAGTAACGAAATGAGGAAACACAATGTCCATTTCAGAGGTATTACCAAGTAAACTATTTTAACACAAGTAACGAAATGAGGAAACACAAAGTCCATTTCCGAGGTATTACCAAGTAAACTATTTTAACACAACTTACAAAATGAGGAAACACAGTGTCCATTTCAGAGGTATTACCAAGTAAACTATTTTAACACAAGTAACGAAATGAGGAAACACAATGTCCATTTCAGAGGTATTACCAAGTAAACTATTTTAACACAAGTAACGAAATGAGGAAGCACAATGTCCATTTCAGAGGTATTACCAAGTAAACTATTTTAACACAAGTAACGTAATGAGGAAACACAATGTCCATTTCAGAGGTATTACCAAGTAAACTATTTTAACACAACTTATACAAAATGAGGAAACATAGTGTCCATTTCAGAGGTATTACCAAGTAAACTATTTTAACACAACTTTAAAAATGAGGAACCACAATGTCCATTTCAGAGGTATTACCAAGTAAACTATTTTAACACAATTTACAAAATGAGGAAGCACAATGTCCATTTCATTGGTAGCATGCAAGTGTTTTATATCGTGATTCGATTGTGGTACCGTACCGTACGGTGCGCGAGATTTCATTCGAATACCCATGCAAAAAGTGCCGAACGGACCGTAAGAAGTTTCCACTTCAAAAACTGTTATTGTTATCGACGAAAATCGTCCCACTTAATTATCTTGACATGCAAATTAATTATTGCCTACACTTTGTTGCTATGGATGTTGAATTCGTCAAACTAATGCACGCCGTTTTACGGTTACCCTTTATTAGATACAATTCGATAGGAAACAAAAGATAGGCTACACAAATTTACTGGTCGTTTTTTACAAACGTTTACCGTTTTAAAGTTATTTTAATGTTCATCAAAATATTTAAAAGGAAGCCATTTTGAAACTGATTATTGGAACGTGTTCATTTTAATGGTTAAATGAAGTTGAATGGCAAAAATTAGAAGTCTCTATCTTAACTCCACCGAAAATGGCAGCCAGTCAAAGTTGAAAACATCTTTATTAACACAGATTTTTAATTAGGTACGTTACAATACCTTTCATTGGTAATAAAGCTGAAGACTTACCTTAATGCTGAATTTAGTTCAAATGCTCAAAATCACTGGATTATATTATCACTGGATATGTTGAAGAACAAATTAAACAATATAACCTTACGCATGCGCTGTACAGTTTTGTTACTCACGTACGGAAGAGAATTCCATAGGGAAGATGAGCTGTTGAAGTGACTCTTACGGGGAGACCTTATGTCGGGTGTAGTAAATGATCACCGATCATGGTCTCCAGAACACGCTTTCGGGTGTCATTAAAAACTTCACTAAACAGAGGGCCCAAAAAGTCCCCCCCCCCCTTTAACTTTGGAACAAGTAGAAATTAATAAATATGCTTCGGGGTGTCTTTACATGACAAAAGGAGATGCATTTTGGTGTAACCGACCATTTCACCCCTTACCCCAAAATGGGCGGTTGAGAGGGTAATTCAAAAATCTTAAATACCCACCACCATCAAGTGAAACCTCATTTAAGTGACACAAATTAGTGGTCTCTGTCTTAAACCTATCGAAAATGGCGGCCGGTGAAATTTCAAATGTCCTATGTTAACACAATTTTAATTACGTTACAAACACTAAGAACGAGTGGAAAGGAATAATGGTTCTTTGCATGTTATTTAATAAAATCAGAGGGTCATTCAAAATCCAGTATTAAAAAAATATTTACGCAATTTGGCATGGGCTTAAAAGGAACGAATAAACTTACAGTTTCTAGATATAGCAGGTCGTCTACGTTGAAGGCACTACTACTGATAACAATCCAGTGATAATTTATAATCCAGTGATTTTGAGCATTTAGAATTAATTAAGATAAGTCCTTAGCTTTATTACCAATTAAAGGTATTGTAACGTGCAAAATTAAAAACCTGTGTTAATAAATATGTTTTCAACTTTGACTGCCCGCCATTTTCGATAGGGTTAAGATAGAGACCTCTTATTTGTGCCATTCTTCTTCATTTAAGCAGCTCTTTAAAATGAGGTATCACTTGATGTGGGTTTGTATTTAAGATTTTTGAATTACTCCATCAACCCCCCATTTTGGGATAAGGGGTGAAATGGTCGGTTCCACCAAAATTCATCTCCCTTGTCATATAACCGAAGGTTATTTATTTATTTCTACTTTTCCAAAGTTAAGGGGGGGGGGACTTTTGGAGTGCGGTATATGTGTGTTCGCACTCTAACGGACGCATTTTACGTCCGATTTAGTCCAAGTGGTACACACGTTGGTTTTCTAAGTCTCTCGTACGACTTCGTTAGCAAAAAAAAAAAAATTAAAAAAAAATAACTGGAAGCATATTTGTTGATATTAAGTAACAATTTTGAGAGTTTTCGAATTAAAATGATACTTTTTTATGTTATATCTGAAAAAATTTACTTTTTGTTACTTTGCGCGACCTTCTGATCGATCAGAACGTAAAATTCCGTAAAAGTACCGTGCATTATTGCCCTAGAGAAGTGAGTTTCTCCTTTGCGAGCGAAGTGAAGCAGTACATAATCCGAGGTCGCAAAATAAACAAGCGAGAGGGGCCGGAGGCCGAGGTGCAAAACAAATTCTACTAATATATTTCTTAAACGTAGGCAGCTATTCAGAGCCCTCTTGAGTAGTCCAATTTCCCAAATAGTTGGTTGAAACCCTGAACACATAAACCCTATTTTGGAAATTCGCTCAACTCACGTCAGCGGTTCAGCTGCGTGGTCGAATTATTACAGTTCGTATATAGTATGATTGAAAAGAATATGTTATAGTGATGGGCCGAACGATTCTTTTAGATGAATCGAATCTAATGCATGAACGAGCACAAAAGAGCCGGGTTGCGAACTATTCATTTCATTCGTTTGATTCAGACACAACAAATGTCTAAACTCTCGCTGGTACAAACTATACAGCTTTAACTTATATTGTGGTGGTCTATGTTACATAAAGCAATAAACATATCCCTTTAAAAAAACACAATTTATTTTTTGAAAGCTCAGCTTCGCTGGGCAATAAATATAATAAGAATAAGAGGAATATTGAATGTGAAAACTTAGGTTTTTTGCAAAAAATATCTACCTCTGGACACTGATTGGGTATTTTTTATGGTTTCAATGAATATGGGCAAAACAATTCGTTTAGATGAATTGAATCTTTGAAATCAACTCGTTCAAAAGAATTTGTTTAGGAACTATTTATTTTGATAATTTGATAGACACAACAAATGTCTAAACTCTCGCTGGTACAAACTATACGACTTTAAGTTATATATCTTGTATAGAGGTCTATGTTACAGAGTTATATGAAAAATTAAATTAAATTAAATCTTTGAAAACTCAGCTTCGGTGGGCAATAAATATAATAAGAACAAGAGGAATCTTGAACATAGATTATAATTTTTGTGCAAAAACATATGTGTCACTGATTGAGTCTTTTTGTATGATTGCAAGTGAATCTGGGCAAAACAGTAATTTTATATGAATTGAATCATTTAGATCAACTCGTTCAAAAGAATCGGTTTACGAACTATGTATTATGATAATTTGATAGACACAACATATGTCTGAACACTCGCGGGTACAAACTAACCATCTTTAACTTCTGTGGTAATGTGCATAGGCGTAAACAGGGGGGAGTTTTGGAGGTTATAACCCCCCCCCCCACATTGAAATAATATTTCGCACTTTGTTTACATTAAAATACGCTCTTAAGATTATCTTGTTTTCAAGACTTATGAAAATTTCAAGCTACAATAAATTATCAATATATTGCTGACATTACCTATGGTCGTATTGGGCACTGGCACTGTATTTCCTTCAGCCGCGTGTGCAGTTCGTCAAATGACTTAACCGACATTCTTAAATTATTGAAAAATATTTTTTCTAGATCCTCAATCACGAAACACAGCGTAGAATGCTCCAAAATCAATGAAACATTAGAAGAAATAGTAGGATCACTTCGTGATTGATGAACTAGGCATTTCAGTTTAATGAATCGCAATGGGTCTTTTTATGAGCGGCGAAGGTAACTAATCCTCAGCCGGCACAAAAAAAAACGGAATATTCTAAAATAGACGTGAATCACAATTAGAAGCGGAAAATTATACATACCTATATCATTTTAAAAGTACTTTTGGGAAACCTAAAATATGTTATTTTGCATCTTAATTTTAAAAAAAAATATCCCCCCCCCCCCCCCCGGTGTTGTAGCCCCCTAAATACGGTCGTTCTGGTTACGCCTATGGTTGTGTGTATATGCTATTTATAACTACATATTTACATAAATATTCATTTTTTCGATAGGCAATAAAAATAGAAATAAAAAGAACATTAAGTGGGCATGAAATGAAAATATCTGTTCAAGAAATATCTGTTACTTGTCACTGCTTGTTAGAGGTGAGACAAACGGTTATTTTTCACTAACGGTTATAGGAGTTCACGTGTTAATATATTGATCTACGAGCGAAGCTAGTATCAAATAAAACAACTAATTATACAAAAACTAGGGGAAACCCCTGCGTGCTCCGCACGCCAACACCGTTGGAACCTTCTATACACACAATCATGTTATGTTTTCTTTATAATAAAGGTGTAGGATTAATAATAACCCCAAAGCTAAGATAGTAAATAATGTTAAATGTTCAGATCAAATTTTTTTGTATATTTATAGCCGCAGTTACAATAAAGGTTAAAAGAACCAGCAAGGCTCAGGTCTACACTTTAATAAATACGTAAAATAAAAGTTAGAAATACAAACAATTTCTTCAAACTTTGAACTCAGTTTTAAATGGAAATTTTTGAGCAAACAGCTTTTTTATCTATTATTTTATTCAATTAGTTGCTATGGTAATAAATGTAAATACATGTGGTAGTTCATCATCCTAGGCCTAACCTAAGAATTTTTTCCGACTAAATTTACAAATACTGAAATAAAGAAAATGGGTGTGCTTAAGACCACACTTTGGAAGTGATAACTTCTATGACCGATTTATATTTTTATTAATAAGAAGAGTAAAATATTTATATTTTTATATCTGTTATTAATATTAGAAGAGAACAAGGGTCAACAAATTACACAAGTCAATATATTATCAAGAAATAGTATATCATATTTTGAAATTGCTTAGTTGTAATATTAAAATGTAATAATTATAATATTATAGTATTATAATAATTATAATATTATGATATTATAATACTATTGTAATTATAATAAGTATGCAAAAAATAGTGATCATAATTATGTAAACAGTATTTATTTACTGACTAATGATATTCAGTAAGGTATTAGTGTATGCACTCTACATAGAATTCTAAAAATAATTCAATATGAAAGGGATAATTAATTGTAATATTATAATTATCCCTTACATATTGAATTATTCTTAGCAAGCTATGTAGAGTGCATACACTTATACGTCACTCAAAATCATTAACCACTAAATAAATACTGCTTACATTATAAAGATCACTATTTTTCGCATACTTACTATAATATTATATTATAATTATAATATTATTATAACTATAATATTATATACTACGTACCACCTATTCCCTCTCCACGCTCTGAATTGTGTCTACGCAAAAAGTACGTGACGCGAGATTTCAGAAACATAGTCAAGCGAAAGTGCCCAACGGGATAATAGAAGTTAACATTTAAAAATGTTTTTATCAAAATTAATTCTCGCCTATGTTACTCAGGGAAAGTGTAGCTTTTTATTAGTAAAACTATTTTTTCAATCGGTTCAGTAGTCTAGGGATTACCCCCTGCATACAAACAAACAAACAAATTTTACCTCTTAATAATATTAGTATAGATGTTAGTTGTTTAGCAATTATTACCGCGTACAATCGCCGACTCAATCAGTTATTGTACCAACATACATATAGTTTCCAATGAAATATGCAGCAACAGTAAAAATTCCGAACGTTTCCACAAAACAAAACAACTTTTCCCAAATTTGTACATGGATATTCCGTACAAGTTATTAGCCGTCGATTAGTGTAAGTTGTTTTGATATAAGGTGGGGGTTGGGTTTATGGGGGGGGTTGAGTGGGGTTTTCCACCGCCCTTTAAGATGTCAGTGAGTATTGATCGGAACAGTGTCACTCAGCAGCTAAACTCGCAACCTCTTCGGAATTCTAATAATTTCATACACTTGATTTGCCGAAAGAAGGGCCTTTCTTTTGAAATTGGGTCACGATGAAAGTTACATTTGGAACGTGGGGTTAGTGTCGAGGGGCTGTGAGGAGAAATATAATATCAAAGAGCATTTCATTTGGCGAATAGTCTCCTTTTTTCAATGTTTGTCCTGATCGAATGGGGGCATCCTACAGGGTTTCTGCACAATATTTGTAATTCATTTCCCTGACTTTCCCAGATTGTTTTCTCAACTTCA
Source organism: Philaenus spumarius (assembly GCA_018207615.1). Lineage (NCBI taxonomy): Eukaryota > Metazoa > Arthropoda > Insecta > Hemiptera > Aphrophoridae > Philaenus > Philaenus spumarius. The sequence goes on along the minus strand of JAGFPH010000236.1, from coordinate 40,312 downwards.
ACTGTAGTACAGTCTTTTGGTGCTTAAAAGGGGGGTTAGTTGGAAAATTTTCCGGGAGTTTAGAAAGTTGGTGATTTTATAGATTTTGACATGCTCTTTTTGAACTTTCACTTTGCCACTTCGTATCTTTACTGCTCGCGCCACCATATTGGAAAAATGACACCAAACACTGTTTTTTTTTTACAATATCTCCATTCCGACTCGTTTTACGATGAAAATAGTTATGTAATAAATTAAGCTAGAGAAAATTTCCTACAATTTATGTAGTAAAATGTTTTTTTGTAAAATGAATAGTTTTTACGTACGATCGCCGCAAAGTCTCCTCCAAAACGCGTTATGGCAAAAAAAATACATTTCCATACCACTATAGAAGGAAAGTAAGTGGTGGGTTTTTTTTTTTTTTGGGTTGGAACGAAGTTTCTTATGCGGTAGGAGTTAACGACTAGAAAATGTAATGCGTAACGAAAGAAAGTGTTATTAATTGGTTGCTACGGCAATGACAAATATATAAATACGCTGGGGGAGTAGTGAAATAGCGTTATCGAATTGGTTGCTACGGCAATTACAAACAGAAAATACGCGTAACGAAAAAGCGTTGTCAAATTGGTTGCTATGGCAACGAATTTAAATACATAATATTTCAAGAAACATGTGTTTTGGTTCATCGATTTAAATTAAGAGACGATCGGTTCCGTCTGGCGTAGTTCAGATTGTATCGTCAAGCTCTGAAATAGATTCAATAAACATAAAATGTTGGTTCATCAGTTTAGGCCTAAACTAAAATGATTGTATGCATATTTATTTTGTTTTACCTGCCTTAACGGCAACATACTTACAATAATTTTAGGTTAGGCCTAGAAAGTCATTTTAAGTCTAGGCCTAACCTAAAGTTATTGTGTGTATGTTGCCGTTAAGACAGGTAAAATAAATTAAATATAGGTTAGGCCTAGACTGATGAACGAACATTTCATGTTTATAAGCTTATTAGATGTATTTACAATGAATGACACTTAACTGTGTTTACCATCTTAGCTTTGATGTTGTAATTAATTCTAGACCTTTATTAAAATAACAATAAACGTATGGAAACAGTAAATATTTGCATAAAAAACAAACTAATAATAAACGGCAATTGAAAGATTAAAATTAGGTGTGTATGTTGCCGTTAAGGCTGATAAAAGACTTGAAGAAAGGCGTGATGAACTTCGTTATTAATGAGGGTCCCACGGCCGGACACATTTACTTTTTTTTTTGTAAAATGAATAGTTTTAGCGTACGAGCGCCGCAAAGTCTACTCCTGCACGCGTTTTGGGGAAAAACTCATTTCCACACCATAATAGAGGCATTGTATTTGGATAACCTAATAGAACTCCGATCCAATGCAATAATTCGTTCCACTGAAAATTCGACGATAGTGGCGCTATCTATTGGGGAAACGACGGAAGCTGTGTGAAACACCAATGCTACCAATGATTTCTCCCTAGCGCTACCTCGCGGCGCGATCATGCACTATTTTCGCGACAACCTTTTTTTTCGGCACACAGCCCCCGTATGAATGCATGATCTATTTTATTATTCATGATCTATGATTATTGATGACAACGAAGCTGATAATCCTATCGCTGACGACGTGGAAGACATTTCTATCTGTGACGTTTCGCTCGTACTGAAGACTCTGAGGATTATAAATCAGAAGGCCTATTTGTTAAAATTTTGTATTTATATACTTTAATAGCTGGCCCGACCCGGCTTTGCACGGATAACAAAAAATATATTATATCAATAAATATATTACACTATGTATTTCTTATGGGGATTTTTAGTAACTTTGACCCCCCCCCCCAAACCTGACCTAAAATTAAGATTTTTTTTAAAACTCTTTCTTAGCGAGCACCTAGGGCCCTAGAGGAAGCTACATAATAAATTTCATTCCAATCCGTTCGGTGTTTCTTTTTAGTAACTTTGACCCCTAAAACCCTCCTAAAATTTCGAATTTGTAGAAATCCTTTCTTAGCGAGCATCTATGGCCCTAGAGGAAGCTCCATTCCCAATTTCATTCCAATCCGTTCTGTAGGTTTTGATAAATCGTGATTTAGTAAATTTGACCCCCCAAAACCCCCCCTAAAATTTAGAATTTTCGGAAACCCTTTCTTAGTGCGCGTCTAGAGCCTATAAAGAGTATTAGTGCCAAATTTCATGTTTGTAGGCTTCGTGGTTTTGGAGAAACTGTGATGAGTCAATGAGTCAATGGTGTTTGGCGTTTATAAGTATAGATTATATATTTAATGAAAGATAGAAATAAGGTGTTCACAAGTCCATTTTTTTATATTTTTCATGAATCATATGTTTTGTAGTTTGTCTTGTTTGGTTTTATGTAGTGCCATAACAGACCAAGTCCTTAGTTCAGTTTTTAGCCATGTAGAAAATCTTACAGGGATTTTTTTAAATCATGAAGATATTTAAAGCGGTTATGGGGAAAAAGTCATTTCTGTAAAAAAAAAATCATTTTTTCTTATTTCTGTAAACCTCTCACGAACACAAACTATACAGACATATTATAAACTTCGTTTTAGATTTTAATAGTTTTGTAGGCATACGTGTTTATTTAATTTTACAGTTTAATTACAATTTATGATGTTCAAATAGGACGTTTAATTTGAAGGGTATTATTTATAGCAGCCGTGTTAAAAAAAACATGTAGTTCTCAAATATAATAAATTAAATCCATAAAACTTAGAAGGGATACACATCGATTCGGGTGAAAACAATGTGCGTTTTGGGTCATGAAACTCGGATCTAAAATATTTTTTTAAATTTCGTTTTAATGGTGAGGCACAATATTTACCAGAACGTCCTTCTATTTAATCCCATCTGCGAGCGAAACTGTAGGCACCAGCTGGTACTCAATGATTGTAAATCACAATCATTCACACATTCATTTATCAAACCACATCCCTTTCTATGTTACCTAATAGATTTATTAAAAGTTCACCTAACCAACCGATTACAAAGTAAATAGCTAGTCTTAGATACAGTTACAATGGTTTTCCATTGAGACTAATCTCCTTATAGGAATCACTAAAATAAAATAAAACTGTGAAAAAACATAAAACATTCTTTTTTACTTTCTCACTATACAATAGCATAGAGAAAGTATAGTGATCGCAAAAAATATCGATGCTGAGATTTTTGTGGAAATATCCGTTTTGGGATCCCCTGAGTCCAAAAAAGTAGTTTTTACAAAAAAATGTCTGTATGCTATATGTATACAAAGCTAGAGCGAAACTATTCTATCGATCTCGAACAAATTTGCACCAAACATGTCAATTAGGCCTGTATAGATGCACGAAAAACGGTTTTGAACAATTTTGAAAATCTCATATTTGGCCAAAAAACCAACAAAAAATCAGTTATTATTTTTTTATAAAAAAAACGGATATAACGATTTTAATCAAATTAGGCTTATTTGTAGCCCTTAATGTACCCTACCGTATGCAGAAAACCGTATCTTTCTAAAAATTCTTGTTTAGCTAGTAATAATAATAACGGATTTTGGGGTTTTTTTTGTTCAAAAAGGGGTTTCTTCACAAAATTGTAAAACCTTTTTTCGTGCATCTATACATGCCTAATAGACGTGTTTTGTGCAAATTCGTTCGAAATCGATCGAATAGTTTTCTCTCTAGCTAATAATAATAATATTTAGTTAATCTCCTAACCTATCACCTCTCCTACCCCACCTACAATTAATTATGAAGTCACAATGAATCTGTTTAATAATTTAAATATGTTTGTGAGAAAGTATGTGCCAGTTTCTGGTACCGTTTATTACAAACGTTTTTAATTTGTGCTTTACCAAAAAAACCTCTCCATGTGGCTTTCTGTAAAACTAATTTCATAAAAGTACGAAATTTGATTCAGAGAAATGTGAATTGACAAAAAAATACAAAGTATTTCAAAACTATTGTTTTTCTACAAAAATTGCCGCCATTTTGAAATGAATAAAGATAACTAAACTCGGTTTTCACCAAAATATTTGTCTATTACAGCGTTTTAAAAAAAGTACAACGTAACACTGTGTTTAAATTTAAACATTCCGATGTGTGAACTAGTGAACCTCAGTTTTTGGAACATCCTGTAGCAGGAAAAGGTTTAAAATATTTTTACGTTGTTCTTAGGGGGTGGATTTAGTTGGGAATAATTTTGTTTCGTCCTTATATCTTGAGCCGTTCGTCCGTAACCTGTTTGAGGCACCTTAAAGTGGGACACCCGATGTATCGAACTGTTTTAATGTGTTCATTAATTTTCTCTCTTTACAATCATGTAGACCTAATATTTTCTGCGATTTTTCGATGACGGGGTATTTGTGGTTGGTCTGAATCAGGTGTTCTGTAACTTTGGACTCGACTTTCACTTTGATAGCAGACTGTGGAGCTGATATTATGTACTCTCAAAATCGTTTTTTAAAAATCCTGTTTATCCTATATATTTTTCGTACAACCGAAACGGCCGCAGTGCGAGACAAAATAAAATAGTTACTATTGTGACGGTAATTCAATTTAATATAATTATTATTATCAATAAACCGGATTATAAAACACCGGAATGACGGTAGCAAAAATGTATGTTTTAATTTTGTAAGGTAAAATTGTATTCTACTGTGAATTGTAAATACATGTAAAAAAAATCCATTTGCTGTTTTTTTGTATACATTTTTACGAATATTTTCTTTCAACAACCCAACAAAAGCATAATCATTTCATTCATGAGGGGGGGGGTGAAGATGGGATGTTTGATTGTTTACTGGTTATAAATTATTGCTAAATGTGTATTATGTATTTCACAAGATTCTATACAAATGATAAGTCTTACGGCAAAATGTAAAAAATGCTAAAAATAGAGACTGTAACACTCAGCACACAACAGCTTTCATTGATTTCTTATAAAAGCTTGGGAAGAGTGTCTTATTTTTATCAATGTCTAATTTTATTGACAGTAATAGTACGTCAGCTGTAAATAACCTCTAAATTAAAATGCAGGTTTATTTATGTTTGAACGTAACACAATGCTCACAGAACAAAGTGCGGGGAGAGTTCGCCCCACCGTCGCAGTCTCTTGACAAAACTATACATCACCGGTGCACCCGTTCTACCTGGAACCGAACATTCATCCCGGAATACGAAATACATTCCTCCAATGTCGTTTTTTCCCCAAAATTCCAGTATCTGACCATCTCAAGGGCCAATAGAATCCGTCGGATTTACGCAATCGTAAACCGTTCCCCCAATCCGACATACAGTCGTACAAAATGGCGTACATTGCGTCGACTCTACATTTGCTTCGATTCTCTTTCCGTTTGTATTCCGTTCCGACTGTATGTCTCTCCCTCCTGCCCTCCCGCCAACCTCCTCCCACAAACCGACGTCTGTGATTCGCTGCTTGGCAAATCTATTCTGAATGTATTCTGAGTACAATTTATTACTCCCGAACGAAATAGCTGTGACATATAGTTTTGTTTAAGTACACTATCAATCACCTACTTTAATAATCAACTACTTATTCACCTACTATATTAATCAACTCTTAGTTAATCACCTATTTTATTAATCATCTCTTAGTTACTCAACTATTTTACTAAACACCTATTAATTAATCACCTACTTAATTAATCACTATCTTTATGAATTACCTACTTTATTAAATGTAAATTTTGTTATTCGCCTACTTTATTATTCAACTACTTTATTAATCACTTAATTTATTAATCATCTCTTAGTTATTCAACTATTTTAGTAAACACCTATTAATTAATCACCTACTTAATCGCATACTTTATTATTCACCTACTTCATTTATCACGTACTATATTAATCACTATCTTTATGAATCACCTACTTTATTAATTGTAAATTTTGTTATACGCCTACTTTATTATTCACCTACTTTAATAATCACCTATTTTATTAATCGTCTCTTAGTTATTCAACTATTTTATTAAACACCTATTAATTAATCACCTACTTAATTAATCGCATACTTTATTATTCACCTACTTCATTTATCACCTATTATATTAATCACTATCTTTATGAATCACCTACTTTATTCATTGTAAATTTTGTTATTCGCCTACTTTATTATTCACCTACTTTATCAATCACCCACTTTATTGTTCACCTACTTTATTAATCACCTACTCAATTATCCTCATACTTTACTATTAGCCTAGTTTACCGGCTAACTATGTTAATCCAACCACTGAATATGTTTCACTTAATCGTTTTACAGGTTACCTATTAATTTTACACCGTTAATCCCCCACAGTTTTTAATGTTACATTTATATTATGCAAGAAAGTTGAAGGGGGGTTGGAAGTGGGGGAAGTGAAAGTATTAATAAAGTTAAAAGTTACAACGCAGTGTATAGTATATTTACACTAACGTCGAAGTTATGACGTGGGAAAGGGTCCATTGACTAACCAAAGTCGATAACTAGGTCGGTCTATGTGTATCGATTCATCGAATCTTTGAACTTGATTGGATTGCTTTATCTGGTAGTTTGACGCGCGTATGAAAACTGAGGGTAACTTTATGTACTAAACATTATATACAATAGTTAATGCATGTCGAACACGTGTCAACTTCCTACACTATAGACAAAACTATCACGTGGTGTTATAAAGAACATGTGTGTGGTAACTTTGATCTTACATAATATAAACAGGCATCTTTAACTCAAAATTTCTTTAACTCGGAAAGTAATTGAGGCACAGCAACGATTCCAATATGAGAATATTTCGTTCCCTACACCTCGTGAATACACCCTATACCGTTACATATTTCTTATGGGAAAATTGCTTTATCTCAAAAACAGTAAATATGTAACTATTTCGTTCTCCTCGTGGAGTCTCGTGTTTCCGCAACTGTTTTACCTAGTATGATATAAAATATAACTTTTGACCGTTTATCCGCCTAACTGTACGTGTATAGAACCACTCATCTGATTTTTATACTGTTTTCCCAGATGAACGTTAGCTGGTTCAAGACTAAGTTTTATGAAAAATCTGAATGTAACTTTAGAAGAGAGGAGCTTCCAGCGTGACTTAGTAAACGGTGGAATGCATATAGGTACTTCGGGTGCATTTTTGAAGTGTACATTTCTCGGCCCACTAAATACATTTGAGTTGGGTATATAAGATTGGGTTGGATGTTAAGTGAGTGTAACAGATTGGTCCTACGTCATAGGCTTATTCTAAAGGCTCACGTCAGCACTATGTTTGCTATCGGGTGAATTGGATTTTACAGTCACACATTTTCAGAAACGCTCTATTCCATCACGCATTTCCTGAACCACTCTATTGTGAAACGCTCTACTGTATATAGTACACATGTGTATCCGTCTGTTTGAAAAACGTTTTGATCTTGCCGAGATTCGAACCAGCAGAGTCCATCACCATAGAGTAGCGCCTTAGCCGGTTAGGCCACGGACGCATTGCTAGTTTAGTATATTTGAGTTGGATATATAGCAGGGTGTTCCCAAATTATGTTTCCAGACTTCCACAAATTGTTCCTTTGGTCAAAACAAGAACAAAACTTCCAATAAACATAGGTCCTAAAACGATTAGTTTCCTATATATCCGCCATTTTGTTTTTTGTACAAAATAATTCATATCTAGAGAACGGTTTGACTGATTGAGTTCAAACTTGGCATGAAGTTTAACCTGACAATGAAATACCTCAAGAAAAATAAACGATTAAATCCAATCATGCGTTTCAAAATGGCGGCTGTTTGAAAATTTCAAACCTAAATTACTCAAAAACTGTACATTTTACCGAAAATGTCAAGATACCTTTTTTGTAGCCCTTTTGATTCCCTATCGGATGGTGTAACTGTCAAAACAATCGGATGAAGGATAATAGCTAAGTTAAAAGGTAATGGCAACAAATGTCCATACAATATTGTAGTATTTACTGTGTTGGTATAGGATGCCGGGTTGAACAAACCAATTAGTATACATAACTTAACTTAATTATTTTGTACAAAAAACAAAATGGCGGATATCTAGGAAACTAAGCGTTTTAGGACCTATGTTTATTGGAAGTTTTGTTCTTGTTTTGACCAATGGAACAATTTGTGGAAGTCTGGAAACATAATTTGGGAACACCCTGTATATTGTCCTACGTCATAGGCTTAACCCGTTAATGTTAACACAATGTATAGTTTAATTGGTATCTGAAATGGACAATGTACTTCCTCATTTCGTAAGTCGTGTTAAAAATGGACATTGTCCTTCCTCATTTCGTAAGTTGTGTTAAAAGGTTTGCACTCCTCCGGTGTGGTCTTAAACACACCTGTATTTTTTTCTAGTCTAGTATTATTTATATATTTTTATTTTGTTAAAAAAAAGAACAAATATTTTTATTTTGTAAAAAAAAAAAACAATTAATATAAGAATATCATTTTCCAAAACTTTGATTGTCCATTATTTTGAAACGTCCTAAGCTCTAGTTTGCGGCATTCTGTTTCTCTTTTAATAATTGTTTCAATGGAGTATTACACGACCTACCTTTATATTTGAAATTTTTAATACCCGTCAAACCCCCCAAAATCATAGAGGGTCAGATATGTCAAAATATTTGTCCTGTTATGCAACAAAAGATATATACAAAGTTTTGTCGACTTATTTTCAGTAACAAAAATAATAAAGGGGGTTAAAGGGACTTTATGAACACCCTGTATATTGTGTAGTTGGGTTCTGTCGGTGGCGGTTCGACTACTTTTAGCTTTTAGAAAATGAAAATGAATTTTTTAATGTTTTTTTCTTATTTGTATTTTGTTTAGAATGTGTAGGTTTAGTAATAATCAATATTTAATTAAACACATAAAGAAACTAACAAGTTTAAGCTATAACCTCTGTGTATCATTTGTTTAATTTTTAAAGTGTAGGCTTCTATAGCCGCACAGCGTCTAGAAATGGCGGGCGGTGAATCGGATTTTACCTTTACGCTTTTTCGGTCAAGCGTCACCCTCTACTATTATTACACATGTGTATATAGCAGAGTATATAGTTTATTTGGTAATACCTCTGAAATGGACATTGTGCATCCTCATTTCGTAACTTGTGTTAAAATAGTTTACTTTCTTACTACCTCTGAAATGGACATTGTGCTTCCACATTTCGTAAGTTGTATTGAAATAGTTTACTTGTCAATGCACCTCTGAAATGGACATTGTGCTTCCTCATTTCATAATCTGAAATGGACATTGTGCTTCCTCATTTCGAAAGTTGTGTTAAAATAGTTTACTTGTCAATGCACCTCTGAAATGGAC
>JAGFPH010000235.1:795879-809040 GCA_018207615.1 Philaenus spumarius | reverse complement strand
TAGTATTGGGTCTTTCCTCGGAAAGAATAATTTCTATGGAACTGTCAGTGCTGTTGAAATAACTTAATGTTTCTATTAATTTCTAATTTATAAGGATATCTAGGCCTATACTTATTAATTGAAAAAATGAAGAAAAATTCTAATTGAAGTAAAAATGAAATGTTTGATTTATTTTAGCGTTTAAAAGAATTACGACCATTGTCAAAATATTCTTTTGCTGTTGGATATTTTAAGAAAATTAAAAAAATAGTTTATAACTCTTTTAGGCAGGGCTCATACTATTCTAAATAGAAGACATTATTTGAGTAAGACTTAAAAGCTTTTTATGGCATGCGTTCGATGGAGCACCCTGTCATAGATGACCAAATGAACGTTTTGTTTGTTCCAGTCTTTTGTGAATTGTTTGCCGACTAATTATTTGCTTCAGACAATTTGAGTTATACAGATTCTTATAATTTCGTTTATGTTGTAGGCAATTACTTTTAAGGATTGTAGCATTTCTTGAACAACGGCCCCTTTTTATTATTTTTTTTTTCAAATATCAAGTGATTCAAGTGTGACACTTATACAAGAGTATTTTAGTAGGTCGTATAGACAGCGATGCCATCATAACGTAAGTTCGTGTTGTTGCTTTATGGTAAATACAAATTTAGATAAATATTTAATTTGCGTCTCATAGAACTTAAAGAACTAAAGAAGGTAATACAGAAATTCGGATACCCTACGTACTTTTAACTCAAAGTTCCCTATGTTTCCTACATTATTTTTAAAACAACATATTAAAAGACTATTTAACAATAAATATGGCTGTGCTTAAATTAATATTTAAAAATGACTTTGCATTGGAAAAAGCAAGAAGGGATGTAACATAGACTGATGGGCTACATTTATTGTTAATATGCTTACAATGTATATTGTGTTTTAGATTTGGAATAAGAGATTAGTGAATAATATAGGGTTAGTTTAAATTATTAAAATACTTTCTGCTTGTTATATGAGTCCAAATCTGGCGATAGAATTTTTTTTAAACTGCCTATTGCAGAGAAAGAACCGACATTTCAACAGTTTTATAGTCCAATAAAGCATTATAATCATTCATCTTGATTTTAGTAATATATATACATTTGTTACCAAACGTTAAAACAATCCAAAATAACATTAAAAAAACATTTTAATAATAATGCTGGTACCGTACTGAGTGTAATACACTACACTCGTAAAACAAAGATTGTTTACCACTTTCATCATGATAACTAAGAATTGGGCTAATTGAATTTTCCAGATATATAGTTCAGTAATTTTATTGAATGGCAAAATTATTTACAAATAAAAACTTGAAGGCTTTAATTAAATATTTAACAAAAATTTACATTAATAAACTGATAAATAATTAATCTATTACAATAAAACTACAATCAGAGTTTAATTCATATCAAAACTTTTATACAGAAGAAAAATAGGTTTGGCGCTAAATATTTTAACTATAATCATAAATTATTTTCAATATCTGGATTTTTACTTATCACCAGTATAACAATGATTATATTCCGAGAAATACTGAACTCAGTACTGAATTCAGACAAATGATATGTAATAATTAACGGAAACTACATATCCATCACATCTATCTGTTCTTCTCAGGTATACGATCCCTTTACCCGAAGGACCTTTCTAACTTGCTTTTTTTATTGTGTTAGTTTTATTTTATGTGAACATTTTCCTATTCAAGTACGGTAAAATTAATAAGGTATAACATAATCAATTATAGTTAACGTGACTTAGTACATTCCTATAATTTGTGATCTACTCGGTTTTATATGTATGCATTACGTTAAAATTTCTCTTAAGACGGATGTTTCCTAAAGAATGAAAAAAATTGTGAGAATTTTACTGCTTAAATGTTGTGGACTCTATGTTTAAAATAATTCAAAATTATGTAACTTTAGCTCTTTTTAGTATTTTTATCAAGAGAAATATAACAAACATTCACACAATGCTCACCCGCTCTCACCCTCGTCTGCAGCTTCATATGTGCGCATGAGCACATCAAATTTCAAGCAGCTGAAACTGTAAAGCGCACAGTTCCGTACAAAGAAGTGTATCTTTTCATAAACTGGGGAAATACTACTAACATTAAGTGTAAATATTATATCTATATATATATTAAAAGAATTTGGTCAAAACCTATTTCCAATCGCCCAGCCTCTCCTAATGGACCGATTTTGATGATTTTTGTTTTAAAATGTGTCTTATTACCTGTAGATATGTCATCAAGCATTTACCGAAGTCCTAGGACATTAGGGCTACGCCCCAGTGGCCCTCAAAGTTTCAATGTTAATCTTATGGAAGGTGAATCTTAAGGAAGAAGAAGAAATATTTCTTTTGATTTTATCAAGGACACAAAAACAGCTGTTCGTATGAAAAGCTTAAAACACCTGATTTTGATCAACAACTGATTTGGATCAAATCAGTATCAAATGTAGTATTACCTTTTTGAGGTTACATTGACAAACTAAAAACAAACACAAACAAAAATCAAGGAAAAATGCTAACTATATTTTAATTCAATTCAAACATTGGTTGTTACAAACCTATTATATATAAAACAGCTAATTTGGATCAAAAACTGAACATAATCATTCACAGATATGTCAAGTCTTATATATTATCATCCGTTCAGCCGCTATTCACCCGAGAAGGAGCCCCGGTATACAATCCTTCAAATTTCCCATGTTAATCTTATGGAGATAATGTTTAATGAGTTTGAGTCAGCTGCCAAATAAAACAGCTAATTTATGCTCGGTCACCTATGTACAAACGAGCAAAAGATTAACGAGATTCTTTATCGAATTTTCCACCTGCGAGCGAAGCGAAGCAGCCATCTGAGGCCGAAGGCCGAGCCGGGGTTGGGACGCGGAGCGTCCAGGGGCAGAGCCCCTAGTATTGTACTAATAAAGAAAGAATTAAAGGGGAAAAGACCCATTATATTAGATGTTACGAATAATATCACCTGTTATTAGGGGGTGCTGCATTTCCACAGTGCCTATACGCGAATACAACTAAAACCATAACACAACTATAATGAATCCAATCTTTAGTGAATAGAATGTTTTCCTCAAAAAACCATCCTCCCAAACTGAACCTCTACTCTCTACTCTAAAAAAAATAGCATATAATGGATATATAACATATTAAAAATCTGTTAAACACAAATTCCACTGCTTCGGAGCCTAAAACTATTGTGCACAGTTATATATATATATATATAAAAGTGAAATACCAATCACTCACTCACTCATCACGATTTCTCAAAAACTAATGAATGGATTGAAATGAAATTTAGTATTGCTTTCCTCTAGGGCCATAGGTGCTCACTAAGAAAGGGTTTGAAAAAATTCGAAATTTAGGAGGAGGGGGATTTGGGGGATCAAAGTTATTAAAAAACGATTTCTTCAAAACTACCGAACGGATTAGAATGAAATTTGGTATACTAAGAAAGGGTTTGAAAAAATTCGAAATTTTAGGGGGAATCAAAGTTATTAAATCACGATTTCTTCAAAACTACCGAACGGATTGGAATGAAATTTGGTATGTAGCTTCCTCTAGGGCCATTACGTGTTCAATAAAAAAGGGTTTTAAAACATTGGAAATTTTAGGGGGGTTTGAGGGGATCAAGTTATTAAATCACGATTTCTTCAAAACTACCAAACTGATGGGAATGAAATTTGGTATGTAGCTTCCTCTAGGGCCATAGGTGCTCACAAAGAAAGGGTATGAAAAATTTAAAAATTTTAGGAGGGGTTTGGGGGGATCAAAGTTACTAAAATCATAATTTTAGATCTTTTATTATTATGACAATAGTGCTTTTATTATTTAAAATATATATATATATATATAAGCCAAATACCACTCACTGACTGAACAACACTTAAAAATAATACAATTAGCCTACGTTAAAAAGACTGAAAATACCAACCACCACGGGCAACGCCGTACGGGTCAGCTAGTAATTTATATAATAATACAAAAGTTTTATTCAAATTTTGTACACTTTTTTATCCATAGTTATATTTAAGCAGGACAGTTGACAAATTGTCTCCTTTAGGACTAATTAGTGGTCTTTAATGGCCTAGTAAAGTAATAATAACTCAGTTGAAATAGTAAATAAGAGCGAAATAAAAATCTTACTTGAATTAACGCCCTACACAATCTCAAAATCATACTAATGAAACTTATCACGCAATATTTAATATATGTTTGGCACCACTGACAGCCAACACAGCATTGTCGGTTATCCAGTAAATATCAAACGGATATAATAATCGAATCGAGAAAAAATGGGCTGTGTTACTCTCTTCCTAACACTTTATTTAGTTCAAGCAAGCACTATACCTTTCAATAGCCTACAATTCTTAGATTGTAACCGAGACCCAATCTCATGATGTACATTTGTCAATGATTTACAACGGCCATTACCTCAATGATAGTTTATTCTGGACATTATATTTGATACGACATAAATTAATACAATCTCTGTAATTAGAGTAAATTCAATCTTGAATAAAATTAAGGTACTTATTTGAATGAAATTAAGACATCATTCAAATGCCATACATAGCAAATAATAATGAGTGGTTTTGAAGGGAGGTGTGCTATAATAGAAGAACTAAAGTACAGTATATTAAAATCCGGCTATTGACAATGGTGTTTCCGGTAAGATATTACCTTCCCTAATCCTATGAAATCATAGTAAGAACATTAAGCAAAATTAAATGATATTAAACAAGTATCAGACAACAGAGCGTCACTAGTAAAGTTCTACGAATTTTTTCGGCTGTTTATTACCCACAATATAAAGGGTCACCCCAGGGCTGTTACCTTTTCCAGGTCAGTAACCTTTGGTTTAGAGTAGTTGAAGGCATGCAATACGTTTTTCCTTTTTCAGAAGAAGCTTCGTACAAAACTACCTGACGCTCTGCGCCTCTGAGAACAAATAATAATACTGCCCCCTAACCATAGCACATGTTTTGACTAGATTGTAAACCCGTTTTAGAAAAGGTGGCATCTCGCTGTTGTTACAAGTGGAGGGAGAAATAATCTGCTTTTCCTTATTCTGTGTTGTGATGCTTACTTTCTATGTATGTTTAATTTGATATACAAGAATAAAACATTTAATTGCAAATCGGCCTTTGATAATGTTTTCAAATCTATACAGAGTACATGATTTCAAAATTGGCATCTTTTAAACTATAAACTGACAGAAAACATTAAATTGGGAACCTTCCCTTGATTTTAGCCTCCTTTTTTAAAAACATTCACATTTATTATGGAACCTTCTATATTTTTTGTAATATTTTTTGCTTGGTGTTATTTTTGATACTTCTAACCGTTTAAAAGTTGGACTGGTATCAAGTTTTAAAAACACCATAACTCAACGTAATTTTATTTCGTATGAAAAAGTTTTGAACCAATGAAATGTTCGATTTTTACAAGTCGCTATCTATATCTAGTGTCATAAAGTTGAGATCCTAGGAGAAAATAAAGTTGTTTCACAATGCTAACTTCGTCTATTGTGCGCATATAAAACTAATAAATTATCATATTTACACACTTTTGATAATGTTTGTTAGTTGTTTGGTATTACATTTTTGTAAATCACACACCGCTGTTTTGTGTTAAGTCTGTTTTTATTTATGTTAGTTTAGAAATCTGTTTTATGGGTGAGGATCGACTAGGCCCAGTCTGTAACGTGTTTTTTTTCCAACGGCTGTTTTTTTAGAAACACTATTTAAAATTTGTTTAATATTGAGACCTGTTAGTGATATTAATTAATTAGCCACCATCTTAAAACACATTTTTAAAATTTGTTAGCCTACAGTTGTTTTGAAATTTTACAATTATTTTATCTTGACAATTTCAGACAAAAGTAAACAGCAGAATAATATTACAAACTTTGTAATTTTGACTTAAATAGAATCCTTTATAAACTAAATCAAAGCCAACATTTTAAATAAACATTTTATAAGTTTGTTTGCCAATTAATTGGAAACCGAGTTTACTACTTTTACTACATATTTTGTCTAAGCTATTGTGTGAACAACCTTTATTAGCCAGTAGCGTATGGAAAAGAGAAACACTTTTTGAGCTGCCATTTTGAAACGGTATAGTGCATACTGTAAAAAATGGTTTAATCTTGGCACTCATTATGCAAACATATCATTAAAACCTAGCTTACAAAATGCAACACGAATTTACTCTCTATATATACTGGTGTCACAAAAGTCTGAATACAACTAAATATTTAGTAGGAGGTTTATATGAACTGCTTTCTTCTTACAGTAAATACAAACTATTTTAGGCTTATAAAAAAATAAAATAAAAATCAACTATTTTAGGGCATTTGAGTAATTTGTGTCTTCCATCTTGAAATTAACTAGTTTTTAAAAGGAAAGGTAATTGTGTGATCTCTTATTTTCCACTGCAAATTAACGAGAAATTCAATTGTGAAGGGATTTTGTTTATCTTTTTCCGTTTTTGGAAATTGTATTTAATTTCAAAATTACTGTACAAATTAGTTCAAGCTATAAGTAGTCATGCATTAAAAATGATGCATGAAATCTCAACAACATTATGGTAATAAAAGTATACAAAATAATAGTGATCGCCAATTGGTTTTACCATGACATTACTCCCGCTCCAGACCCTAAATACAATATTTCGAAAGTGAACAAAAGGCTAAATTATTATAAAAGTAGGAAAGTGGTCTAGCGTGTGGTCTTTGTAGTGCAAAATATGCCTCAATGACAACCCCGAGACCAAAAATGCAATGCGAAACAATAAAAACGTTTGATAATTAGGCTACTTACTCATAAAATTAAGCGTAGAGATTTGGATGTTAAAATTAGTGACATAGACGCCTGAGTTGAATTTTTATATTTGGCCTACAAAGGAAATGATTTAAAACTTTCTGTATAGCTTGACTCAAAGGTGGTGTAGAAACAAATTCATGGTACACGGGTTCAAATTTTTAGGTTAGGTTTTTATTCAGAATCATGCTGGTTCTGATTAACCATTATCAACTCCTATAAAAGCGAATGTACGTCCGTCCGTCCGTACGTACGTGATTAACTTATTATATAACAGCGGATTTCACCCATCACCTGTAATATTTAAACAAACCCAGCCTAGATTATACTTTAAGGTATGTTACAACTTCAATCAATATAATAATTTCTTGTATAATATAACAGCTGATTTCACCCAGCATGTGCTAAAACAAAACCTAGCATAGATTATACCTTTGGGGTTATGTTTACAACTTTAATCAATAAAAGTCTTGTGAAGTTGTTTTTTTTTTTTAATATTAGTTAAAGAACTAATATCTGCTTTAATAGTTATAGGATTTGATTTGAGGTTATAAAATGAATATGAATACAACCTTTTATCATCAATATATTCATTTATACAAATTTAAAGAAGATATACCTATTCGTTTCTTCGGAAACATTCTTACATCTTCGTATTAAACATATTCGATTATTAATTTCTTCATTATAATAATAATAACTTCTAAATCATTTGATCTATCAATATGAAGTTAGAAATCAATTAAAAGTTAATATTTTTATCTTTATTTAGATATACTGTATAATATAATGTATATAAGTACAACATTTTAGCAAATAGGCCTTCAGTTTTATAATCCTTATAATTGTAAACAATTACAGAGTTAAAATCCTCGTTAGCATAGGTAGGACTAAATTAACTCTGTTGTTTTTAAATAGTGTTTTTTTAATTATTTATTTCTGATGTGTATCTAATTAATCGACCTGTGATATTTCACAGGGGTTTACTAGTATTATTATAAACCTGGTAAAGTGATTTAGACATTTACTAGGTCACATACACCATATACCCTTGGAGTTGTCGTACGAAGCCCTCTATCTATAGCCATAATCGACAAACATAATTTTTGATATTTATATATATATTTATTTAGTTTCAACCGCTGATTATCTTCACTTGCTTCAATAATTCATTTCAGTTTTAAGTTAGGCCTAGTCTTGATCTATGTGTACGATTTTGAAGCTACCTAAACTAGAGTTATGCAAGCAAATTAACCAAACCAAAGTTATTGTAAATTAATAATGTTTAACTTAATTTGACCAGGAACCATGGAAATAAGTGAAACGTTAGTTTTATTGGTATTTGGGGTTAAAATAATTGTCTGTTCTTTATACATCACATTTAAATATAATTTTTTGAAATTTATAATTCCATAAAATAATAAATGCACTAAAGTAGTAAAACATTTTAAAAGAGTTTACCCAATACATTTAAGGTTTCTTACATTTCGAGTTTATTCTTTCAAACAAATGCCTAAAACATCGCAAAGTCAATATTTGCATCTTCCCTTTTTCTTGATAAGCTTTAATAATGCTTTATGTGACTTACATGGATTAGAAAAGCTCATACATTTTAAACGGCTGGTTAGATTCCAATTACGGTTTTTACAAACATAATATAATACCTGTTTAAAAAATATAAAATATGTGATACTTGAAGGAGTGGAAATGAAAATGAGTGTATTAGACATACGTAGGCCTATAATATGAAATAACCGTAAGCCTGCCTACACTTAATTTCTAGCGAAAGGTAATAGCTAATTTGTTTAACACTACAAAAATTACCAATTAACTAAAACAAAACAAGTCATTGAATGGATATTTGACATGATGACTTGTAAGTAGCAAATCCATCGAAGTTAGTGTGACGAAGCTGACTGTACCACACATTGGTTTACAAAATGAATATTCATTAAGAGAATATGTATGATAATGTTTCATCTTCAACAAACGAAATTCAATCATATTTAGACAGTCGAATGCAAAGGGTAGGTGTAAACAGCAGCGTTAGAAAACTGTATAGCACTAAAAATTTAGGCCATTAAAAATTAAATCTTAAATAACAAAGCATTAGAAACTCCTCTGTTTTAACTCATTATATGTATGGTGGCGGGATATTCCAGGTAGAAAGGAATGACCCGGGTTATATCCAACGATTTTATGCCTTTCTTTTCTAATATTTAGCAAAAAAATACCCCAGTTTGTTATGTATTTGGCAACTTTGCAAATACCGCTGCTAATAATAATGGAAATTCCAACTTTTTAAACTTAGTAAAAGCATAATGTTATGAAGTACGGCTAGATGTAAGAATGCGTGCAACACTTGCCCACATACAGAAGGACGATATTGAAGAGGCATAGCTTTTAATAGCCGGTGTGATGTTCCACAAATGAAAAACTTGATAAGTTTTTTGATTACTTTATTGAATAATGGATTGAAAACATTTCTACATTTCCTGATGAAACTAATTTCAGTAGCGCACAGAATCACTAACGCGGTGGAAGGATGGTACGGCAAATTAAACACATATAAAGTGAAGACTGCTAACATTTTTGAAGTTGTAAAAATTCCACGATTCTTCATAGAATAATAAAACACAGACAAGTTTCCAGTTAGGTAGGTTAAGAGTAAAATGAAAAGAAAATACATAAAGATGGATGAAAATATAAATAGGATTTTGAAAATGTATTGTAAGGATAAGGACTTAAAAACTTGTTTGTGTGGACTGGCTTACATTTAAAATAAAAATAAAAATAAAACATATATATTATTAATAGATACTGATTCTTAGCTTAAAACGTACAAATGTTACTTACTTTCTGTGTATTACTTATAGAAGAAAAGTTGTACATAATTCATATCTAATAAGTGAAAACAAATTGTTGTAAGACTTAAATCCGATCTACATATATTACGTTGCCAGTAAAAAAAAACTTAATTTATGCATACACAATATCAGTCTGAATTTTTTAAATAGTTCCATTAAATCAAAATATAGCTTTTACCGATCTAGATAAAGCAATTTACTAAAAGTGGCACACTTATAATATTGCACCCGAAAAAAGTACTTTTTGAAGCAACTATACATTTTTCTCATCTCAGTAGGAAGAAGAAAATCTTAAATGAAAGCAAAGATAAACTGTACATCAAATTAAAGGTCTCTGTTAGTAGAAAACAATACCACAAATCCATCTCAAACAGGCAACTGAATCAGAAATATTTGCATTAACTTACATTTAGTTAAATTGTATGAAGTCCCGGGACCATTAAATAATTGTTTAACGAGCAAAATAAGGACAATGTGATAAAATAGTTTTGGTGTCCAGGAACAATTTGTCACCAATCTAATCTTTGTATCTTCTTATGTAATTGTTAGAAAAATGTTGGGCCGTCACAAGACTTTAACTCAGCAAGTATAGTAAAGTCACACGAAATTATTATACAAATTATATCTTTTTATAATTTATTATCCGTGAAATAAGTTTTAGTACAATTTTCTGCCAATCCTAACATAACACTTTCACTTAAATTTGACGACGCGTTTTGTAGTTCCTCCAATATCGAGCCCTATTTTAGTACTCCGAGAGTACTGAAATAGGTCTCGATAATGGAGGAACTCCGAACGGAGTACTGAAATAGGTCTCGATCATGGCCGTATTCAGATGGGGGGGGGGGGGGAAGGGGGCCCGGCCCCCCGAAATTTGCAATGCTTATTTTAAAATTGCATAACATATACCTCAATCAATCATAAAAAATCCTGCTTAATCTCTTATTTCATTATTATTATTAATTTGTAATGTTATATTTTTACTTATTTGACAACATTGATACTCGTAGGCCTACATATGAGCTAGGAAATGAGTTTTGGTTGATTTTTTGTTAAAAAAAGTGGTTTGTAGTATGGCTGACTTCCTACACCTCTTATCACCTTACAATGTAATCAAAAAAGCAAAAACAAACTACATTAAGTTTAGAAGGTATGGTGAACTTTTTGTTTCTTTTCCGTTATTTCCGATTAGTTTTTATTTATATTTCCTGAATTTATGTGATTTTTATTTTAGTTAATACACAAAATTTAATTTAATCATTATGTACATAAAAAGGTTATCAATCTAGAAATGTCAATGCTAAATATTCAAATGTAAACCAAATATTGAATGCCAAATGCTATGTTTGGAACCAAATACCAAATATTTCTATGTTGCCTATAGTAAAAATATTTCAAAAAAACACTTATGGGTGTTGTGTTGTAAGGTTATAACCCACCATAGTAGATCAGGATTCCACTTATAAAAATTGCAAAACAAAATAATTCACACCTAACAAGATCAAAATTATAACCGGAACTGAAAATATGGATTTTGATCATTTATTTCATATTTTACGATTCACTATTTATAATCTAAAAAAATACTTCATTTGTATGAAGTTTTTATATAAGATTTGGCAAAAACAGATCTGAAATATATACTCAAAGCTTTTTTGAATTTATTGTTCAAAAATTTTCAATGATTTAAAAAAAAAATTATTATGCCTGTTGATTTTTTCAGAACTCTTCAAATTGTGAAATCTCCCGCCAGTTGTTAATTTTCTTTAATTTCCCACTAACTACTTCAAACGGTTTTTTTCCCGCCAATTTAGTCAACGGTTTTTACGAATTTACTTCTTTTTAGCACTTTCCAGTTTTTTCTTTTAAATGATTTGTTTACTGCAGAATGTGTGGGGTATGAGTTGGCAAGAAGCAAAGGGTGAGAATGGTGAACCAGCCAACTCATGCCCCCACCACTCTTCAAACCTTGTGCCTCCGTATCCGATTTATGCCCTAATTCCTAATTTTGTTTAGTTGCTTGGTGCTTATCGATTCAGTTCATACTAAGCTTTTTTTTAGAATTTATAATAAATTAATAAAAGAAAAAGTGCAAATACATTGTTTAGTTTTAACTTTGAAAAACTAAAAAATAAAGACTGTAGTGAAACAGCTTGTTCGAGTGCGAGTTCGAGTAGCAGCGAAAACTTTGAACAACCAAATGTTGCAGAAAGTTCCGTCAAAAATGAAAACCTCACAATATTAGGTAGTGATGTAGGAATGTCAGAGTTGCCTTAAAATGATAGTGGAAAAGAATTTGCCTAACAGTAAGTGGACGATGTTGACAGCTATGTGTGAGACCAGATGGGTGGAGAACCATAATGGACTTTTACGATAGAAATCTACACGTCTGTCGTAGAAATTTTAGAAGAACTCACAGAATCTAGCGACATTTCAACTTTCTCGAAAGCAAATGACTATGTAAAAGGTATCGTATCCACGGAATTTGTTATTAGTCTCTGTACAGCCGAGTTTTTGTTTTCTTTCACGTTAACTATTAGCAAACTAATGCAAAAAGTAAATTGTGATTTGTCTGAAGCAATAGAATATATAATAAACGTGAAAAAACCCATAACAAAGCACAGGGTGAACATAGACGAATGTTTCTCCAAAATATACACAGAAGCAAAAAGTATCCTTGAATCTGTAGGCGGTAAGATCAGTATGCCTAGGATAACATTAAGACAAAAGAATCGAGTGAATACCACCACAGATTCAGCAGAGGATTATTATAGGATTGCTATAGCAATCCCATTTTTTAATAATTAGTAGAACAATTAGATTCCAGATTTGGAAACAATGATATTATAATATCAACCCTAAGTAGGTTGCTTCCCAAAAAATGTATCAACGTCGATTTAGACGAAAATAATTTGGGCAGCCGAAACCTATATGAAAACTTTTTAGACAAAGATGTTTTATTATCGGAGCTTAATATCTGGAAAACCATGTGGGCTGACAAAAATAATAATATAATTCCAACTACTGGTCTAGAAGCCATCAATGTCTGTAACGACCAGTTAATTCCAAATATTTACAATTTGCTCAAGGTCCTCATCACTTTACCAGTATCAACTGCGACACCTGAAATGAGCTTTTCTACACTGACCAGATTGAACATCATGGCTGAGAAATTCAATGTCAGGGGATATTATATCTGGTTTGATTATTCACAGAGACATTATTGGATCCAGAAGAGGTTCTAAATCAATTCGCTCGTGAAAGTGCTCGAAAACTGAATTTGCTGTTGTAAATAATAACAAATATTATATTTATGTTTTATGTTTATCAAACCTATTTTAGTCAATGTTTTTTAACTTACACATAAGACTTTTATTTGGTACATTAAACCTTTAACCTCTCGGCCCTCCCCCCCCCCCCCCCCCCCC
>JAGFPH010000235.1:774254-787031 GCA_018207615.1 Philaenus spumarius | reverse complement strand
ACATGGTATTTTCAAAATTTTGATTCCAAAATCGTGACCCCAAAGGGCTACGACCCTTTCCCTAACAAAATCGGGTTTCGCGTATCCAAAAACACGTTAAACGATACCACACAAGGTATTTTCAAAATGTTTTCTCAAATTTGTTACCCTTTCGCTCTACGATTATTTCTTTATCAAAATCTGATTTCTGGTACCAAAATATCCACTAAACCATGCCCCACACGATATTTTCAAAATGATATCATAAAATAGTAACCCCGAAGCGCTACGACTCTTTAACTGTCAAAATCTGATTTCTCGTACCCAAAAACATATAAAAAGATATTATCTCACACTTTATTTTCAAAATTTCGGCTCCAAAATCGGAACCCATAAGCGCTACGACCTTTTTTCCTGTCACAATCAGGGTTTTCAT
The DNA here is from genome assembly GCA_018207615.1 of Philaenus spumarius. Classification (NCBI taxonomy): domain Eukaryota; kingdom Metazoa; phylum Arthropoda; class Insecta; order Hemiptera; family Aphrophoridae; genus Philaenus; species Philaenus spumarius. The sequence continues at coordinate 786,616 of JAGFPH010000235.1, read as the reverse complement.
ACCCAAAAACATATAAAACAATATCCTACATGGTATTTTAAAAATTTTGATTCCAAAATTGTGACCCCGAAGCGCTACGACTCTTCAACTGTCAAAATCTGATTTCTCGTACCCAAAAACATATAAAACGACATCTCACACTTCATTTTCAAAATTTTACTCCAAAATCAGAACTCTTAAGCGCTACGACTCTGTAACTGTCAAAATTGGATTTCCCATACCAGAAATCTTATAAAACGATACCCCACATGCTTTCTCGATAACTGTGCGCGTATTTATTTGTAATTTTGATGCACCTAACGCCCGCGAATCATACAAATGCACTCTCATTACATTTTCAAAACGTTACACTAAGTAACTGCTCAATCCATGGAAAGAGTGTAAAAAAATTCTTTCGAAATCGCATAGTCACAGGTAATACAATACTATATTGTAGTAATTTCAGTTCTGGGTATACCATGACGTATATTTATGTTTTAAACAATACTCCAAGTAAAGCCAAACAGTTTAAGACCTTTTTATTTGAAATCGCATAGTCAGAAGTTGTAATTTAGGTGCTGGGATTGTATATTACTTTGACCAACTTGAGTAAGATTTCTAAAGATATATAGTAGAGCCGTATATAAATAATATACTTTTCTAAGGTGTCTTAAGTTGGTTTTGTCCAACTTAAGACGCCTTGATCAACTAGAGGTTTCAGAGCCACATGAGTTGTAATATTTTCCGCGCCAGATCAACTTCGATCTCAAAAACAGAACTATATATATATATATATGTATATATATATATATATATATATATATGTGTTCGCACTCTAGCGGCCGCATTTTAAGTCCGATTTGGTCCAAATTTGGTACACGTGTTGGTTGTCTATGTGGCTCGGACGAGTTCGTTAGCCAAAAAAATCCAACAACCGGAAGTACGTTTTTTGACCGGAAGTAACTATTTTTTGAGATTTTTACTACGAGAATGAAATTTGTTTAGAGTTTTTTCTAACAATATGAATGTAGGACGTTATTCTGCGCATTTTGTTTTTTTACACGACCTTATAGCTCGCTTGGTTCCCCCAAAATCGACAAAAACGTAAAATACCATAAAAGTACCCAGTTCAAAGCCAAGTGATGCAAACTCGCGAGGCCACTAGGAGGAAACAAATTCTACTAATATATTGCGTACACACAGACAGCTGTTCAACGCCTTCGTGAGTAGACCTATTTCCCAAATTGTTGGTTGAAATCCTAAAACATAGGCATATAAACTTAATTTTGGAAATTTGCTCAACTCACGTCAGCGGTCCAGCTGCGTGGTCGATTTTTTTATATGTTTTAATAAAACGAATTCATCAAATGTGTTTTTTAATTTTTTATTGACATTTGGAAGTTGACATTTAATTCTGTACCCAATTCACCCTGTTTTGATTCGAAGAACTTTTTTTAGAAAAATTGCTGAAGGCCTTTATTTTGTACACGTATTTTGAAGTAATAGTTGAAAGGGTACGTAGAATTCATTTTTTAAAGTATTAAATTCGCATGGAGCACAACTAATCTCTTCGTTTGAGAAAATAATAAACCCAGCTATATCTGATAAGTTCTTATTTTGTAAAAGAACTAAATGGTCTCGCTCAACTCTTATAAAGAAAACTTATAATGTAATCTAGGCCAAGTTTGTGTTGCATTGTTAAAATAAACATAATCAGCTGCTATAAATGTCAGTAATTTTAAATGTTGGCCTGTCAGTGTGTTAAATTAGTAAAACTTGCAAATATTTCTTAATGGCTTTATAAAGTCAGGATTATGATTAGTTCAAAATATGATATTACTAGTAAACCCCGTGAAAAATCCCAGGCAGATTAATTAGATGTGCATCAGAAATACATCATTTAAAAATACTATTAAAAAACAACAGACTTTATCTAGGCCTACCTAACGATGCTGACGGAGATTTTTAATTTGGTAAATGTGTACAGTTATAGGAATTATAAAACTGTAGGCACATTTGTTAATATTTTTTATTTACATACTTACGTTATTAGTATATATTTAATAAGAGAAAAAAATGCTATCTTTTAATTGCTTTTAACATCATATTGATAGATCAAATAATGATTTAGAAGTTATAAGTGTTATAGTGAAGAAATTGATAATCGAATATGTTTATATGTTACGAAGGTGTACGGATGTTTCCGAAGTTAAACGAATAGGTATATCTTCTTTAAATTTGTATTAACGAATATTATATTAATGATAAAAGGTTGTATTTATACACAGTTTATAACCTCAAAGCAAATCTTATGACGTAGTGGTATTATAGCATGCATTAGTATTAGAACTCATATTTAAAAAAAAATCAACTTTATAAGAAATTATAATGATTGAAGTTGTAAACATAACCCCAAATTACTATCTAAGCTGGGTTTAGTCTAAGTTTTACAGATGATGGGTGAAATCAGCTGTTATGTTATGTTACTCCCCTAAGTACGTACGGACGACCGTACACTCACTTTTATAATAGTTGATATGAACTATATAGGCCGGTAGTGCAAAACCAAAATATTAGACGAATCGGAAATAATTTCTGCAAAAGGTTTTATTGTTTTAATAGCTTCATTTGTGGCCCATATGACTATCCTAGGTTTTCCCCCACGGTGGAGTTGTGTTTAAGTGGTTGGGAGAGAGGGATGTAAAAATGTCCATACAAAAGTTATAGATGAATAAATTCTGCGTTCCACGGACTAAAATTAATTTTTTTACCAGCCGTTTCCATACAGTTCCATCTTAATTTTGGACCATTTCTCATCATCAACGAAGACTGCTCAAACAGCAGTTCTTCATAAGTGTTATTTTCACTATATTAAACATAGTACAGCACTCCATTGTACTTAGAAAAATAAATTCAGTAATACAATAACATATTAAAATTGTAGGATACATAGGCCCTAAAAACATGGGGTTTATATATATATATATCACACTTCTTTGATAAATGAGTTAGTTTACATGATATTATTAAAAAGCAGAAGTTAAAACAAAAACTTGTATAAATATGTAAAATTTATTAAACTTTTATGAGCACTAGTATGGGAACGGGGACCGTATTTTTAATATTGTGAGTCCTTTACGAGATATAACCGAAATCCCGCAAAATACCCCATTTCGGGATACATTTTTACTAGCCACCACTTAAACACAACTTGGCCGGGGGGGACCTAGAATAGTCATATCGGACAACAAATTAAGCAATTAAAACAATAAAACCTTTTGTAGCATTTTTCCCGATTTGGATTTTAAGCCTTCTGGCCTAATAATAAAATATGAGTTTAATACACCTATGTTATTGGAATGGGAAAATATTAGTAAATAATTACTGAGACGTAACAAATTATAAGGAATTTCTGCCTGCAAAATTGTATATTTCTAAGCATTATTGTTTTGAAATTAGAGAACTACAAATGACCGGTCTAACAGAAGGCAGATGGTAGAGGACAGAGGAACTTCTAATTAAGTAATAGTGGCATCTAATCATATTAATTAAAATAAAAATGATAAAAAAATAAAAAAGCTTACAATTAGTGTTATAATACTATACTTAAATACATTTTTATACTAAATATGAAACATAAACTATACCTATAATTGAACATTGAGAAATTAAAATGCATACGTGCACAACAGAATGTTTTCTCACAGATGCTCATTGTTTACACCGATTTAAATATAACATGCTAATTCAATGTAAATTAACCAGTCAAAAGTAAAAATAAATTTATTTGCGTGAAACTTATTTTTCTCTTAGAAACGAGATAATCTCACTTAAGAAGTAATTAATATAAATAATAAATAAGTGGATTCATTTCCCACAAACTTGTTAAAATGTTGTTTGCTACTCCTTGTTTTGCGTGAAATATTTCCTTCCTTTGCAATTAGCAATTCAACTTATTTACTTTATAAACTCGTTAAGCCGGATAGAGAAAGTTTTTAACGCAATTAAGCGACGTTTTGGTTGCAAACTGTCACCTGGCAAAACAATAGAGCTAAACAAAATAACTCACACAGGTCAAAATGAAACTGAAAGGCACACAATAAAGCGTTTACAACTGAACATTTCACTTCAAACGTAAAAATAATTCTTTGTTTGGACCTCTAAGACTTTTTTTATATAAGGTTTAAAGTAAAACCATTTCACAATATCAAATCCAAGTCAACTTATAAGTTTTGAAGTGAAAACTTCTATAGGCGCACCGCGTCGAAAAACATTGGCGGGCGGTGAATCGGATTTTACCGTCACGCATTTTTCCGTCACGGTCTACTTTATATAGTACACATGTGTAAATAGCAGAGTATATAGTTTACTTGGTAATACTTCTGAAATGGATATTGTGCTTCCTCATTTTGTAAGTTGCGTTAAATAGTTTATTTGGTAATACCTCTGAAATGGACATTGAGATTCCTCATTTTGTAAATTGTGTTCTATTGCTTATTTGGTAATACCTCTGAAATGGACATTGTGCTTCCTCAATTTGTAAGTTGTGTTAAAATAGTTTACTTGGTAATACATCTAAAATGGATATTATTTTGTAAGTTGTGTTATTTTTATCGTGTCACATTAAAAATTGCAAAGTAATTTTTTTTATATAACATAAACAAGATTGTCTATATTTATGATAGTTTTCACTTCTGTTGGTAGTCGCGCTACTGCTTTCTTTTTTTAATACGGGAACCAGTTTCTATTAATAATATTATGCCAAGATGGACAATTTATTTTCGGAAAACAAAAATACTTTGTCTTTCGTAATTTTTGTTTTACGCATATTGTTAACTTTAAAATAAATAATGTTAAACAACGTTCTTCATATTTGACCTCAGTATTTTATCTTTTGTCATGTTAAAAAGAACCCTTAAATTACAGTATAAGCCACAATATTGAGACTATTGCAGCACCACCTTTTTTTGCAAAAGTCAAGTAACAGTACTAACCAATGTATGTTTACGAACTAATAACATACTCTTAAAATATAACTTATGTTAGGTTTTGTTATTTTTAAGTTAGGTAATAACTGTAATGTTTTAACTAAAAGGTAAATACATGAGACACTTTTTCTGACCTATTACAAAACATTAACAACTGTTGCTGATATTAAAGTTTGGAAAAAAAGTTGTTTAAACAATGTGTAGGCTAAACAAATAATAATTGTGTGTGTTTAAGGTGATTTCAGAACCAAAGCAACTGATTTTGATAGTTTGTAGTTGTTTGATTAATTATACAAGAGGATGAACTTGTTTGTAGGCATGTTATGTAATCCTATCACCTAAACCAATCTGAACAAATCTGCCCTTGTTTGAAACATATTTTCTTCCATTGACTATATACTGTAAAAGGGTTTTGTAGCTGAAAAAACTATGCATGACAAAATCATTTCTATCAACAATGAAACGCTTTTTATTTATACAGAAACATCCTTAACTATTCGTATTTGTTTAAAAAAATTAGTTATAAAAATAAAAATCGAGTTTTAAAATCAAAATTTTAGTTGAATAGACTACAAAAAATAAAAAGTATTTTAAATGACTGCCAATTGTTCACTGATAAAGGAGAAATTTAAAAAAACTTATACAAACTCTTGAACAGCTGATACTTTGACTAAATTTTGCATGGCTAAAAGATATGTTGATTAAAATGAAAAATTTTGCAAAGATTGCTAGTTTATGCCAAAATCAATCTATAACTAATAGGTAGTAATGTCTGTATTATTATTTAACGGCTTATGGTTTCTACGCGTTTAGTTCTGAAAGTCATTTACACTTATTTTAATGTGCATAGCACCACGTATATCGACACAAATATGCTTACAATTTATGTACAAGACATGTGATTTGTATTATAACTACGAACATAAAAACACACGAAACCACTAAAAACACTCATAAAATCATCCATTTCCGTAACTGTCTAGTTGTACAGTGGAATGCGCTAGCTGGGATACCGCGTTATAAAGCTACGATATTATTTTTAATGACACAACTGTTCCGAGATTAACAGTTTATGATACTGATATGCAACACCGCAGCTATAAACCGAAGGATCGTAAAGTTATTCCGAGACCATTGGTTATTTTGTAACTTCATCAATTTTCCGGCCGTATTTTATGCGCCTGCATTGCTTATTCAAGCTATAGCAGTACCGTAGTAGATAACAATTAGAATATTTAATAATTTTAACACTTTATCACGAGAAAAAACAAGTTTTAAAAGTTATCTCTTTAAATCACGCGCGTTCCTCTTTTAAATTCAACTACGTATTATTAAATTATTAAGTCAATATTATGATGACTGTGCATCCATTTGTTGTAAGCACGAATGGTAAAGTTGTATTCTTAGAACGCCTGAAGACAAACGAAGGCCTAAGCATTGTAATGTTCTTAACTCTTTGAGTTTTGATTTATTACTTTAGTTTGCCAAGATTATTATTAGAACCCTAACTAGACCCAGTCAACACTAATATCTTGTTTAGGTATATAACTATACGAGTTTATTCCTTAGGAAATGTGTACTGCAGCTAGATAGTTAAAAGTAACATAAAATGAAGTTTTTCAATAAGTATTAAACAAAAATAAATTATAATTCTTGGAATACAGGTTTGGGCAAAGTCTTTCATAAGCCTACAGTGTAATATCTCAGTTACTATTTGTCGCAGGAAGGTGATAGACCGCATTGGTTAGCTCTTGATTAGGAATATCTATAGAACTAGGGGCTCTGCCCCTGGACGCTTCGCATCCGAACACCACCTCGGAATGCGGCCTCAGATGGCTGCTTCGCTTCGCTCGCAGTTGGGAAATTCGCTAAAGGATCTCGTTAATCTTTGACATTAATGGATGACGAAGCATAAATCAGCTGTTTTATTTGGCAGCTGACTCAAACTCATTAAACATTATCTCCATAAGATTAACATGGGAAATTTGAAGGATTGTGTGCCTGAGCTCCTTCTCGGGTGAATAGCGGCTAAAAGGACGATTGGATCTTAGATCTGACGGAAAATCGTTAGTTTGAAATTTAATTTTCTACAACTTTCATATTTAAATATTTTTGGTAATGAAGTCGAGGGGAGTATGATTACGGGAAGTGCCTCATAGTTTATGTCAGTGAATGAATCAGTGAACCTTCATAGTTTTATATAAGTAGAAAGACTTTGGGCGGTGCCTTAATTCTCGGATGAATAGTGGCTAAAAGGATTATCGGATCTTAAATCTGATGAAACATCTTTAGTTTGAAATTAAATTTTCTACAACTTTTGTATTTAACATTTTTTGCTATCTCTTACCGTTTTTTTACAAAACGCGCTCAAAGTGAAAAAATGAAAAAATTTAAAAATCTTTCCTGCCCAAAAGGTGTTTTCAAAATTAACAAATGGCAATATATCTGAAAGTTTCTCGTCGAAAGCTAAAGCAAGTATGAGGTCGAGGGGAGTATAATTACGGGAAGTGCCTCATAGTTTATGTCAGTGAATGAATCAGTGAACCCGTCTAGCTTTATATAAGTAGATGTAAAGAAATTGTTATTTGTGTATCTAGGGTGCAAAGTTTAGTTTGTCGTACGAGATAAACAGTTGTCAAAATTTATCGAGTGAGACAATTTCAACTTTGCACCCGTGATACATACTACGTTTTTCCTACAACTACATTTTAAGTTAGTGTTTTAGCTTTTTTTTATATCTGTTATACAGAGGTCAGTTCCAAAACAATGAACATTTTCAAAACAGACTACATCAGCTGTTTACTTTGCGTACACTGCGGAAAGTAAACAGCTGGAATGAACATATGTTGTTCAGTTTGCACACTTCTGTGAGTGTGGAAAAACGCACTTTATTAAACAGATATAGGAAAAAGTATAAAGAATACACCCTCCACCTTTTAAAATACCTGCATGTTAATGTTTTCCCTCTCTGTTACTCTAAAAAATTAGCCTATCTAGTTTAGCGGAAATTAATCACTATATTGAAATTAGACAATAAGATATAAGGATTTAAGGAATCTAATTTCCCAGACTAATTTCATTATTACTTCAGAATCAGTACTTCAGAATTAGTACTTCATAGCAGATGAAAAATTTGTTTGTAATTTTTATGGGATTGTTTATAGATTTCGTTATTTATGATGTACATAAATATTATGTTTGCAACAATGGTATTCCTACACAACCTGTAAACTGATCCAATTAAGAGTATTTCATTGATGGATATTTCACTGTATTGTACCGACTAGGAGCCTAGATATTTCAATATTTGCGGGATATTTGACCAACCATATATAACATTACTCCCAAATTAATTTCCAGTTTGGGTAAATTGCTCCTAATTTCATATCTTCCCACTTAATTACTTTCTCACTATACTTTAGTATAGAGAAAGTATAGTGATAGCAAAAAAAAAATCGATGCTGTGTTTTTTTGTGGAAATATCCGATTTGGCACCCCCTGAGTTTGAAAAAGTAGTTCATACAAAATGTCTGTCTGTATGTCTGTATGTGTACAAAGCTAGAGCGAAAACTATTCTATCGATTTCAAACAAATTTGCACCAGACATGTCAAGTAGGCCTTTATAGATGCACGAAAAACGGTTTTGAAATTTTTTTTAAAAACAACCCTCTTTTTGGCCAAAAAACCCCAAAAAATCAGTTATTATTTTTTTATAAAAAAACGGCTCTAACGATTTTGATAAAATTTAGCTTATTTGTAACCTTTAATGTACCCTACCATATGCAAAAAACCACATGTTTCTAAAAATTCTCGTTTAGCTAATAATAATAACTGATTTTTGGGGTTTTTTTGCCATAAAGGGGGTTGTTTTTCAAAATTTTTCAAAACCTTTTTTTCTTGCATCTATGCAGGCCTAGTTGACGTGTTTGGTGCAAATTTGTTTAAAATCGATCGAATAGTTTTCACTCTAGCTAATAATAATAATAATAATAATATTTATTAGATTATATCTTACTTTAACATCCTACCTCTCCTAATTGTACTTTAATCTCTCCTACCCCACCTACAATTATGAAGTCACAATGAATCTGTTTAATAATTTAAATATGTTTGTGAGAAAGTATGTGCCAGTTCCTGGTACCGGTTATTTTCTTATAAATCTACGTTATTAGTTTGGTTGCAAAAATTTCCTGACGTAATAAGCTAATTAAGGTTCACAAATTATTAAATAGACACTTAAATAATTAGTGAATATAAATTGAAATGTGAAAATGTCCAAATAAAAATGCTTCGACTCAAAATATTTCAAGAAATGTTCAGCTATAAAGAATAATTACGTTTTCATACAGGCAAGCAAGAATACAGAATCAAAACGTTAATGAATTTCCCTTTCAGTTTTACGTTCTGTCAAAGAAATAAAACGGATCATTATGTAGAAACAATTGTTTGCCTATAACAGTAGGTTTTCTCAGGAACATACTTTAAAATATAAAACTAAAGCCAATCAACGTTTTTTATTCATAATAGGATTAGTCATCTGCTTTAACTGGTCACTTCCACCAATGTAAAATGTTTTCTTTCATGGTTATATGGAATAAATAAAGTAGTTTATATAATATTGGTGAGGTGGTTATTTCGGTATATTGATTTCATAATGTATTGACGTTTTAGACTTATTATTAAAAAATTCTTACAAACCTTTTAAGACGACTGGTTTTAAGAAACTCTTGTTACCCGAGTGGATCTCGCATTTACTGTATTACTGTTTAGAGGTTTGTTTATTATAAAATAAAAGTTTCTTTTGTAACATTTTATGCTCGAATGTCTTGTGACAGGCTGCGAGTAGAATAACACTGGGAAATCCACAGTCAATAGCAGGACTCAAACCTACGACTCATAATAATCGTAAATTTGTGTAACTTTTCATCTAACAGTTATGATTTGTTAATAATTTAAATTAATTTTTTGATAATATGTTTTATTTTATGTAATTTTCAGTTTTTCTTTCAACAGATTGAACTTATATGTTGTACAATAAAATGTCTTACAAGACAAAATGTTTGTACAATATAATGTATATTTATAAGGCAGCATTAATTTGTTGATAACAATTTGGAAATATTTCCAACCACTTGTCTTATAAAACGACTAACAAATTTCTTTTAACGAAAGTCACAAATGATTGATTAAAACAGGAAAATTAATCTGGATCTTCTTTATTCTCTGTTTAAACGACTGTTTACAATGGGTATTCTTATTGAAAACAAGAATTTTACGTTTACTTTTTCAAAAAAGCTGTATAGCCCACGATTGTATTTTTCTAAGCTGGACTTTTTTCACCTAACGGAGAAACAATAAAATTCCCCTGCACTTAGTTCAATTTAAATTTTGTAATTGGTAGAGATAGGTGAATATTAGTTTTCTGCTCTCTCTGATAAAATACTGTACGTACATTGAAAACAATTACTGTATCTATCTAAAGGTGAAATAGCTTATACTAACGACCTTCTTCCTGAAATTCCATTATAATAAATAATAAAAATGTTTGTACTTTCACGAAATCTTTATTGAGCCATGCCAACCTAAGTTTCGCCACCTACGGCATTCTCGAAGGCAACTTTAAGACTGAACTAATAATTATTTGGCTTTCAATGTTGTTAAGAAGTCATGTGCAACTTCCGAAATTCTTGCCTTGCAACTTAATGTAACACGATTTACTAAATTTTTTGCAATGTTTTTTTTAAATAATTAAAAATTTTAAAAATTTAAATCGTATTTTAAAATTTAACTACAAATTAGATTTTTGTTTATAATTGTAATATTATAATGTGTTCATTTTCTTTAAATAATGATATTCTAATATGACAAATTTACTATGGAGGGCAACATTTAAAACTAGCAAAACGTTAGTGTTTTGCAGGATTCATATGCTGCATCAACTTTTTATGGTATAACTTTTCCAATATATTCAGTGAATTACTAACTTTATGGACACACGTTATACATTTAAAGTTACTTAGAAGAATAAGGTCCTCAAATTACTTTTCAAATTTGTTAATTAAATCTGAAATTACAACCACCAATCAAGCAAACATACTTTCATGCCGTATTGTAATAGTTTTTTGTTTATTACTAAACAAAATGACAGTCATACTATGTTGGATGCAATTAAAACTTCGTGTTTTGTTCATTTGAATACAATTTACAAATTCTAAATTTGTATTTAATACAAATTCCAGTGAGTAGTTAATTTTACAATACATTCCTCTCTCATTGATGTTGCGCAACGTCAAACACAATAGCTTCTAATAATATCAATTTCAAACACAACCGCTGCCATGGCAACGCAGTATAACAGGAATGTTGATATGTAGCTGAAATTATTAAAATATTTGAAAGCTTTCAATGGATCGACCCTACCCTAGTGCACTTTATTGTATCCTATGTGGTTTATTATGAAAATATCAATTACTTAGTTAAAACAGCACACACTCTTTTAATACCATTTTTATCCAATACTCATTTTTTTAAAGATTTTGTGATAGCCATATACAAATATTACAGTTACAACATTTTCCTATAACACAACCTCTATCTATGACCAAATTTCTGCACGCCAAACAGCAAAAATATAAGGTAAACTTAAAATTAAAATTTACAAGCCGAAATATTTGTATAGAATTTTACCAATTATTTATGGATTGACGTTTATATTTTTAATGTGTAACTCAAATTTCGTCAGCTATACATTGTTTTCATTGCATTTTGACTGTACTTTATAGTAACAATAATATAAAATTATAATAATGGTGCAACTGTATATCAATTAGATTTAAATTTAATGAGTTCTAAATACATTTTAAACCTAATGGTCGTCAGAAACGTGTACTAAGATTTAGTACAGATGATTTGAACAAACTAGTGGGCCTACTAGTAGAAACATATCAATGGATGTTACAGACGAAATATTGATACCTGAGGACAAGTATGGGTACAGAAACTTAAACAGGTTTGATTATTAGTTTTGAGAGTTAACAGAATACAAAAAGTAGCCTCAAAACAAAAAGCCACAAGATAAGTTTGGTGGAATAGAAGAAAGTTCAAGAAGAAGAAAACATTTTAATCGGAATATGACAAAGGAACGTGAAAAGGTGCATTTTCAAAGAATTAAATAATAACATCTTAGAACCAGTATAGAAGTTTGGCGTATTTCATTTAACTGTATAAATGTGTCTTATAAGGAACTTTACACGCAGTTTGCTTTGGATTGCTTTTGAACAGAAATAAGGGCAGTAACAATTGAGCAAAGAGAACCCACCAGATAATTGGTTGGAGAGCCTGTTGGGCAGCTTAAGAGCACAAGAATTCAAAAACTTGTTGGAATCAGATGGAAGA
>JAGFPH010000235.1:755007-769254 GCA_018207615.1 Philaenus spumarius | reverse complement strand
GCTTAAGAGCACAAGAATTCAAAAACTTGTTGGAATCAGATGGAAGAAGTGGTCCTAGTTAAAATCTATGCTTTCTTGCTTGTGTTTTCTAACGCTTTACTCCCATGGCTTCATGTGTATCCGTTTATAACTTCAATGTCAGTAAACGTGGGTAATGATGACATGTTCTGATGATTGTTTGCAGTGAAGTTGGTGTTTTTGTGATTGTAAGCATATGTGACTTTCTAAAAAATAACAGATAACCACTACTAGTTCATTCATCTAGTCCACTCTTACTATGGCTTGGGAATGTTCGGACCTCAAACTCATGACCATAAAACAATTTATCGATTACAAAAATAAGGGTTTTGCTTAATTTGGTTAGATTAATGAAGGCGGAGGACTAGTACAGGACATGCAACCCAAACGCCAGTATCTGTGCACAAACCATTGCTCTACGCCGCTGCACCGCTGAGCCGCTCCCCTCATTAATGCTTAGAGAATGCTTTTAGAAAACATGCGAGAATGATCATAATGGAGACAATCTCTCCGACCTAATGTTCAAAACAGATTGTAAGTATTGGATAATAAATAGCACGTTTCAATGTATTCAAAAGTTTTTTGTAGATTTTTGAAGTACTTGAATACTCAAACATCTTTTACGCTCTTAAAAACATGCAAGTTTGATCAGCCCCAAAGTAAATATTTTGCTGCATGTTTTATCCGATTTTAAAAATTTGCTTATTTGTTTACTTCTTGACTAATTTTCTATGCATATTAATAACCAAAGTATTGTTATTGTTTTTGTATTTTGTGGTAACCAGTTATAGGCTTTACAGTAAATATGCCTCCAAAATGTTTATAACCCGTATTAAGTCAATAACAGTAGGCCTAGATATTGGTAAAATTTAGTACATTACTATAAACAAATAGTTGCATCAAACCAGATAAGTTAACTTACATCAAAAACACACAGTCGACGTGATCGATTTTTAATTCTTGTATACTAAATTGAGCCCTTATTATCTTAATTCCACGTTAACAGAGCTTTTATCGTAAACTGAGCTGTAAAGTATTGCGTTATCAGTTTTAACAGTAATAACTGAACAAACATGATACTGATGGATCTGTTTAGTACTGATGTATTGTGATATTTTCAGCGGAATAAACAAACACAAATAACGCGTGTTTCCAGATTTAAAACGCATACAATATATTTTAAAGGAACAATTGCTTAGGTTCACAAAAGTAGGCACAATAATTTTAAAATATAAGTAATTATTTTGTTGGTGTGATGTAGAATGTGAAGAAAACAGTGAAAAGTTTAACAGATAGTTTTCTGTCATATGTCAGAGCTAAAATCTGAAACTTTTTTATTACCTTATTTATTATGTTTTGTTTGTGGTGAGATGACCATTAGTTGTTATTCTCTTCACTAATCCAATTTAAAACCAACTGTAAGATTAATTCTAAGACCAAGCTAATTAACAGAACAAAAATAAATTTAAAATCTGTACTATATCGGAATGTTTATAGTTTTGTTTGCATATTTTTATTAGGATGCACTCAAACTTTTATTAGGATTATATTTTTATCAAAACTTTTCTGATGTTATAAATTGTCTTAACCTAGGCTGTATTTAAACATTGTTTTTCAAAATTTCTTAGCAGTAATTAAAACACTGAACGCGTTTTTGTTGAAAGTTTTATATTGCCAGACTTGTTAGTGGAACAACTGGATTGGGAGCTAGAGGTACCCTAATTAAATCCGGGAGAGTTTTTATACTAAGTTGAATATTAAAATGTAAATAATTTAAGATCAATAATGTGTTTCGCTGGCACATCAAAACAGAAAGCAGCAAATTCTAAAATGTCTGAGAAAGAAAATGTCCATCTAATTCGGCTTTCTTTCAGTAATAGTTGTTATCTTAACGTGGGGAGGAATCAGTAGACTGATATCGATATGCGGTGCACTATTTATGATTTTTTGTGAGGTAGGTATCAAATAACGAGAATTTATAAGTTTCAAATGAGGTAGGTGAGGTATTACTTTGACTTATTGTAATAGGTATAAGTCTTTGCGTTGGTAATTTCTTTACTTTTGTATAACTATTTACAAAAACAATTTGTCTGCTATTGCGTTAACATTTATTAGTCAATCTATCTACTTGTTTGTTGTTTTACTAAAATGTATTAATCGTATATGGTTAAATTAAAAATAATTTTCTTCAAAAACGTAAAGCTAAGACAAAAATAAAAAAAGAATTTATGTGTGGATTTTATTATAGTGTTTAAAATATAGCAGAGAGCAAATATAGCAAAACAAATCAGTAACTAAATTGTTATGTATGAAATTAATAAACATGATTCCAGATAACTTTACACGAGCTCAGTCAATTAAGCTAAAACTCTAACAGTAATACCCTACTAGAAAAGTAAATATGATTCACGTTATATCAGCTGCATCCCTACAAAGCTATTAACTGGTAAAAAATTAATAGTAACCTTGATTTTGTCGATACACTGAATTCTGTGAAACACGTATAGTTCAGTTATACGTTATGATGAAGTGAATTCTTTCAGAATTCTTTATTTTTGTATTTTATGTTGTGTTTAAATTCCACAGCAAAATTGTGTACGCAAAAGGAGTTGCTTATGGTTGAAGGTTGTAAAAATCAACATAGCCTAGTCGTAATGTACCTACCTACAAACTACAGACGTAATCCTGTCTATAGGTGTGATCTTTGTAAGTATGGTATCACTAGGAGCTTAGGAAATAATTAATTAATTGACAGCAAAGTTGAAATGGGTAGATGTCACCTTATTTTTTGTGAAAAAAAGTTATGTTTTCATTTTGTTTTAAATTTCTTAAATTTTCGATTGAGTCAGATTTTGTATGAAATATTTTTGCGCTAATTTTTACTAGTAAATTTAAGACTTGGTTCCAAAGTTTTGATATTTTACAGGTGATTCCAGTTTGTACATCAGTTACAACATCATTGCTGTCTCATTCTTTATCGTCTCTTTTTTTTAATAGCTTGTTATGTAGTGACTATTCAAAATTACTTTTTACAATTCAATGGTCTGCTGTAGTGGCGGCCATCTTGGATTTTTATCCCGTAAGAACAATGTTAAATTTAAAACAACTTATTTTGTTTATTTTGTATCATAAAATTGTTTGCAAGGTCTCATTTTGACCATAGTAGCAATAAGCATCCGTTTTGCGTTTCGCATTTTTTTAAAATCCCGTTTATTTGTCACGTAATTGACATTTTTCAAGCTCAAATATAAAATGTTTTCCTTACACAATAAACAATTTATAATGAAAAGTGAATCGCGATCAAGATCTGCAATTTTATAAAGAATATTCAGTTTTCAGCACTCAATTATAAAAGATGGATTTATAAAATGGTTTTAAATGAGACAATGTCAAAGCGTTCAGCTGCAATAAATTTCACTATTTAGATACGGTTATAGGGTGAAGCGCTTGAGTCGCCGGTTGCTTTTTCGTTTACTGGAGCAGACCCTTAATGCTTCTGATAGATGGGGTTGTATGTTTGTGAGTAGTTAGTTTGACTTACTGAAATTACAATAATCTTCTGGTGTTGATTATACTAATAGCGAAAATACTGATGAGTTAGAAAAATTCATCCTTTGCCAAAAGAATAGTACTTTAGTAGTTAGTACGCACCAAGAAAGTCTTTCTGATAGATCCCATCATACCTCGAGACGTTGGACTCGTCGTATCATATTTTAAAAATCAAACCGGCGCAACACTCTTATGGTCGATGAAGTTCAAACCCTTCTGTTAGCTTATTTCGGGCCTACTCTGAAAACTCCATCAGAGAAATGGTTCAAAAATACTATAAAAAATCCTAAAATTGGGAGAAAAATTGGAAAATGGTGGCATTTTTTTTTAAAGTTTCATACAAACAAAAATGTCTGTTTACAAAATTAAGGTTCTCTACTTAAAAATTGCTCTTTTTCCTGCCTTTAAAGTTGCGTAACTGTTTTGGGTACAAAATTTCACTATAGACTTTCATCGCAAACACCGAAATAAAGAGTTTATTTACGTAAGGTAATTTGTAAAGTGACTGGTATAGTAGTGGAATTTTAATTGAATTACATCGTTATAGTTATACACGAAATAAATAATTAAATAACAGTAGCCGTTACTACAGATACACACATAAAACATTTTTATCGGTATTATTGAAAATGCGGAAATATTGTTCGACAGTGCGGAATTAAAGGTAAACACATTTTTCTATAGTGTACGGACAAAAAATCATTCTCTGAGGCTTATAATAGAAGCTTGTAAATATTCCCACTATTCACGCTTCAAGAAATAATAATAAGCCCTTCTAGTATGAGAATGGATGTTTAGACGGTTGAGTACACACGAGGGAAGGTCATCACAGCTTGACAGGGAACTGATATGACAAGGTAATCACAGCAACTGCAGCTCCAAACACCTGTCTACGGAGACGGGCAAATTGTAGGGTATCATAATATGTGTCATGAAGTATACAATTAGTTAGAATTGTATCGTTTTGTTCTAATGTTTGAGGAATGTCAGTATAAAATATTATTTATATTTTGAGTAAAATTAATATACGCCCATGTGGTTTAGGAAGGATAATTAGTTTTCTCCTTTTATAGTATAGGCCAGTCGGTAAATGTCAATTTAGACCAAAAGTACCAGTAATTTGCAATACGGCTGAATTTTTTTTTATAAGTACATTAAAGTATGTAGATTAACATAAAAAAAATTTACCAGTCTATCGATTTCCCAAAGTCGAAAAAAAATCGATTATCATTTTTTTTTTTCGATTATCCTTAATATTTCGAGCTGGAATGAAGATAGAGGAAAATAAAAAATACCACCGTGTAGAGGAGGTATTTTTCAACAAAAAAGGTCGTATGTATTTATTTCGTCCGAGCAATTGTTTGTCTGGAAAAAATTCGACAATGCAGGTATGTATTTTGCAGCAGGGGAAATCACTAAAAGGGGACATCTTATTCATATATGAAGCGTTTGCTCATTCTAAATTGGCCGAATTTTAATATATTGAATTGAAACTTGACATAGGAGTTAAAATATATATTTTAAACATTTATGCTGAGTCTCAGCTTGTTATCTTGAAAATTACCCGATCTACAGCCACTTGACTTATTAATGGGTTTCTCGATTTTAGGAGTACCGGACCCACCAATTCATTTTAATCAGCTCCAGTTTAGAAAATTTTCAAAATATCAACCTGAAAGTTTTTTTACAAGTTAAATATATAGATTCAAACAAGATCAAGGAGTATAAACCTTTTTTATTATTTACTTTTCAAAGCACAAGTAACTTAAAAAAGTATAATTTTAGACCTTTTTAGATTTTTTATCAAAACGCTTGAGTTAATCGGCTGCAGGTTAGTCAATTTTTTAAATATAGTTTTTAAAATAAGTGTAGCAAAAAACAATTGTGTTTTTAACTTCTTTACCAATTTTTAAATCGTTATGTTCAAAAATGTCGAAAATGGAGTCGTTGAATCCAAAAGTGTTATAGTTAAAACGAGATAGGTAAAACAGAAGACCATTTTTAAGCGCCTCGTTTTTAAAAATAACATTAAAAAAATCGTTCATACTTACTAAGAATATTTATACTGGTGTACTCAACTTTTAAAACAAATTTGATGTTGATATTCCAAAAATTGACGAAACTGGAATAGATTGAAATTAGTTCTTGAGTCCGGTACTAGTAAAATCGATAATCGAAATCGACTCCTAGATCGGGTAATTTTCAAGATAACAAGCTGAGACTCAGCATAAATGTTTAAAATATATATTTTAACTCCTATGTCAAGTTTCAATTCGATATATTAAAATTCGGCCAATTTAGAATGAGCCAACGCTTCATATATGAATAAGATATCCCCTTTTAGTGATTTCCCCTGCTGCGAAATACATACCTGCATTATCGAATTTTTTCCAGACAACCCATTGATCGGATGAAATAAATACACATGACCTTTTTTGTTGAAAAATACCTTCCCTACATGGTGGTATTTTTTATTTTCCTCTATCTTCATCCCAGCTCGAAATATTAAGGATAATCGAAAAAAAATTATAATCGATTTTTTTTTCGACTTTGGGAAATCGATAGACTAGTAAACTTTTTTTTATGTTAATCTACATACTTTAATGTACTTATAAAAAAAATTCAGCCGTATTGCAAATTACTGGTAGTTGTAACCTATACCGACTGGGCTAGTAGTGTTCGCAAGTAAATAGAATGCCAGTAAATAGGCTCGAACTTATGCGCAACTGTCTTGTAGATTCCAACTGTAACATACGCTAAACCATTGCTCCACTTTGCCTCCCCTTCTTTATATGGAAACACACAAAAGAGGATAGCGTACTCTTATATAGTTATGACTACATACTTACATTTTGTTCTTGGAAATTGTTTTGTCCGCTCAGATTTTTGTGTTAATAAAGTATGTAAAAATGTTGCTTATCGTCTAAATTGAAAGTTTGTTGTACAAGTATAATCCAATAGGCCTATGAGGTAAATTGTTAAATGAAATATATTTTGAATAAATTGTGAAGACTTAAGAGTCTGCTGTAGAAGCGGCCATCTTGGATTTGTATCCCGTAAGAACTATGTTAAATTTAAAACCATTTATTTCGTTTATTGTTTATCATACAATTATTTGCAAGGTCTCATTTAAACCACAGTCACAATACGCATCCGTTTTGCTTTTCACATTTTTTTAAATCCCTTTCATTTGTCACGTAATTTACATTTTTTAAGTACCAAGTTTGAATTTTTTTCTTTACACAAAAAAAAATTTAATTAAAAGTGAATCGCAAGCCGGATCCGCAATTTTATAAAGAGCATTAAGTTTTTCTTCTTTTTTCAGCACTCAATTACTGAAGATGGATGTATAAATTGATTTTAAAGAAATTACACTGTTTAGATACGCTATAGAGTGAAAAGCTGGCGTCTCCGGTGGCTTTCTCGTTTACTGGAGCACCCTTAAAGAAGAAAACAATAATGTTCGGTTAAAATTTAGTAGAATTAATTGTAAAGAAGTTGCAGTTCAAATAATTTTTATTTATTGCATGTTTGTAAAATACAATTTCCAACGACCCAGACACTCAGAAACAAACAAATTTAAAAAAGCAACCGATTCAGATTTGTTTTACCTATATAGTAGTAAAGAAGAAATTAAAAGTTAAAAAAAAATTACAACCGATACTGCATTATACATAAAAGTACAATGTATGTATTAACATACATACCCATTATAAGGAAAGAAAAATAATAATAACTTGTTTAATATTTTGCTGTCTCAAATGCAATCATAAGGTAGCACATTATACGATGTGTTTGATCGGTGTCCTCCCAGATTTGATAAGGGCCAGTTGCTGTAAATCGAAAGATTCTTCGCCCCACTAGCGGTCATTTTTTTCCATTTGAACTTTGTATTAGGTTAGGTTAAAAATATAAAAAAGAAAGAATCAAAATAAAAAGAAGAAAAAAACAAAGAACGAAAATATGAAACTAGGCTCAAGCCTAGTGTAGCCCAGTCAATAAAGGGAAAAAATAGGCCTTAGTGGGAAGTAATTAGTGAAAAGCTGAAATTTTGTCAGATTTTACAATAGTATAAGAGAAGTATTTACACAAAAGTCCCCTCCCCTCCCCCTCTTGCTTCCCCCCTACCCCCTTAAAGTTCACTTTTGAAAGATTTTTTATTTTGTCAATATCTAAGAGATAAAAAGCGATAGAGTAATTTTTATTTCGTTATTGTAATCCTTATAATATTCTGTACCAAAAATGCTCTTTGCGTTTAAGCTATAAAACAATTATTTACCGTATATTTTTAAATTTAATGTTAAAATTTTAACTTTTCTATTACAATAATTACATGTTTAGCTATTTTTTATTAATATGAGGCAAGTTATGAAAAAATGACTCAAATAAAACTTGTAGGGTATTTTGCAATCTTTATATTGATATAAGTTTTATAAATGTTAAGTGCAGACAGTTGACTTAATCGGCCTGGCAAAGGGAGATGGTACGGCGAGGAGCGTACGAGTCCTCGAGGGCCGGATCAGCCCGTTGGCATATCAGCGGTCAATCTGCAGTAGAGGCCTATTGTTTGGACTTTTATTTGTATAGCTGGTCTAATTATAGGTATTACAATGGTTAAATAGACGTAAACATTTATTTTATTTTTTCATTGTTTATTTTAGCCAAGCCAATAAAGGGGAAAAATAGGTCTTATTGGATATAATTAGTGAAAAGCTGAAATTTTGTTTATAAAATTGTTAATGTTCTTTATATTAGGAGAGCTAGTTTTAGTTTGGGGGATTATTTATAACCCTAAGTTATTAAGACCGTGCCATTATCCACCACCTATGGACCCGCCGCACTGTGTCCCGTACTGGATAAAGCCGGCACCGACAGGTGTCAAGCAGCAGAAAATGTTTTGTTTGCTGTCAAAACACCATCATGGACCATCCATTCATCACTCAAATTGCTATTTACAATATGTTAAAATTGTCTGGGATATATACAATACTGGCACATAAAAGTAGAGAGTTTCAGTTTTATACAAGGCCGGCCACACACAGAATCAGACACGGTCAGTCACGTTTAGTCAGTTTGACTAATAGCAACTAAAACAGGGGGTTTAGCATGGGTGGTTATGGGGTCGCCACACACTGCATCGAACGAGATGAACAGACACAAACAGACGTCTAAATATGTGTTTTCCTTGACTGACGCAGCTCCCTCAAAAGACACCTTTAGTCAAAAGCTATTAGACAGTGTCCGTCAGAGCCACCTGCGCACAACCATTCCCTTGTCACTTGATTTTCTCAAATTCGTGTTTTGTTTTTTAATCTTATCCTGGTTTTTTTCCAAGATGTATTCGAACGTTTCGACTTTCATTCGACAGTAGTTTTCGATTTTTTGGGATGGGTCTCAATTCCTTAATAAAGTCTACGAGGTTCCTCTTCTCGTTTATAGGGTGTACCCAAAGATCTCTGTTATTAGTGCCTTTTCAAACAAATTAATCAAGTTTCACATCATAATTATAGCTTCCTCTTCCTTCTCTTCGAAGTTCGATTCAAAGTTAGGTTAAAAACTTTCAATAAGCACTAAATGCACACAATACAACAATCTGGTGGACAGAAGAACTGAAAATGGAGGGAGGCAATGACGCCCAGTGACTAAAACCCCCACACACAGGATCAGTCAATAACAGTCAAACAGACAGAAAAGACTAAATGCGTTTTTGACTATGACTGACCGTGTCTGATTCTGTGTGTGGCCGGCCTAAGACAGTGGAAACATTCTTGCTACTGTTTTATTCCAATCCAGTTTAGTCTTGATCATCAATTATTTCATCTACATTATTAGGACTGTTATCACATTAAAACCTTAAAACAATTAAGTTCTACTTTCGGACACCCACAATATTTAATACAAGATGTCTTACAGCTTCAAGACACGAGGTGCAGAAGGTCATCAGTTACAAAAGACTTAGTACTTAGTGTTGGTGTTAAAGCTTTCCTGTAACCTCCATTTTCTTTCATCTTTTCCATCTTCCAACTCCAAAACTGTAGCATCCAATTTGTTACCAAGCCATGTCTGCACTTGAAAATAAACCCTGAACAAATGCTGATGAAGGGGGGATGCTTAGCAAGGTCGAAGTTTGACCTTAGATTAGACTTTTTTGCAAGTTTTGCAAGTAACGAGCTTCATTGAAGTTCATGTGCTTTTTTTGTTAAGATAAAATTTTCCCCGTTTGTTTTCACTTCTTTGGAATCATCTTGACGTAGAAACACCGACGCTTGTGTTTGAGCTTCTTCTGACTTTTGTAAAATGACCAAAGATTTTATTTTTCCCAGATCAAAGAAAGAAGATATTGTGTCACAACCTTTTATGGCATAAGCAAGCAGATTAAGCTTCCTTTTGTCGTTTAACTTATGGATGATTTTGGAAATCCTGTAATACACTTTTCGTCCAGTTACTGGTTTTCAAAAGTAGATTGTTTGGATCTCAGGCCCAAGCGCTACCAACAGTATTAATAAATTGATGTATTAATAAATTGACAGTAAACAAAACCTGTTCTGCTGCTTGACACTTGCCGGTTTTAGCCAGTCCAATAATGGTGGGTCCATATTTGATGGAGAATGGAACGGTCCTAATAACTTAGGAGTAGGAATAATCCCCCGAATCAAAACTGGCTCTCCTAATATAAAGAACATTAACAATTTTATAAACAAAATGTCGGCTTTTCACTAATTATATCCAACAAGGCCTATTTTTTCCCTTTATTATCTTAACTAAAAGAAATCATATTGTGTGTTTATCACTGCAATAATAAATACCAGAAAATAAATAAACAATAAAAAAATAAAATAAATGTTTACGTCTATTTTACCATTGTAATACCCATAATTAGACCAGCTATACAAATAAAAGTCCAAACAATAGGCCTTTACTGCAGATTGACCGCTGATATGCCAACGGGCTGATCCGGCCCGCGAGGACTCGTACGCCCCGCTCCGCGCCATCTCCCTTTGCCAGGCCGATTAAGTCAACTGTCTGCACTTAACATTTATAAAACTTATATCAATATAAAGATTGCAAAATACCCTAAAAGTTTTATTTGAGCCATTTTTTCATAACTTGTCTCATATTAATAAAATATAGCTAAACATGTAATTATTGTAATAGAAAAGTTAAAATTTTAACTTTAAAATTAAAAATACAAGGTAAATAATTGTTTTATAGCTTAAACGCAAAGAACATTTTTGATAGAGAATATTATAAGGATTACAATAACAAAATAAAAATTACTCTATCGCTTTTTATCTCTTAGATATTGACAAAATAAAAAATCTTTCAAAAGTGAACTTTAAGGGGGGGGTAGGGGGAAGCAAGAGGGGGAGGGGCGGGGACTTTTCAGAAAATATTCCTTACTAGCTGTCCCGTACGGCGTTGCCCGTGGTTGTTGGTATTTTCAGTCTTTTTGACGTAATTGTAATTCTTTTTAAGTGTTCGTTGAATACCCGTGTGTATGCTACTGTGGTCATGAAAAAAAGTGTACGCTATTTAGGAAAGCACTGAAAATTGTATTCCTGTTAACTACTATATAACATGAAAAAGCTTTAAATATATCGTTTTAATTTATAGTTTTTACTAAGTTTGACTTTCACTTAATTTCATTGACAATGTTGCGAGCACCTACGGCCTTAGAGGAAGCTACGTAACAAATTTCATTCCAATTCGTTCTTATAGGGATTTTTAGTAACTTTGACCCCCCTCCCCAAACCACCCTAAAATTTCGAAGTTCTTTTAACCCTTTCTTAGCGCGGGTTTAAATTAGCTGGGGGTCGTAGAAAAGATATTTGAATCACTTTGTAACATCCGCGTTAATTTAGGATGTAACTAACTGGTTCAAATAGAGTTTGTAATTAATTTTAAATGTATAGGCCTAATTAGCATAAGATATATATTGTTTGGTATTTAAATATACAATATACAGTATATATCAAAATAAAGCTACGAATGTGATACTTTAGTTTAATTCAGATGGTTTGTTTAGTTTTCAATAAAATATGTTTAAACTCGTGTATGCATGGTGTTAAATAATTTGTTTGTTATTATTATTATTGATAGCGAAAATATGTTTTTAAAAGTATTAAAAACTTCATAGTTATGATATATTTTATATAAACAATATTTTAAGCAGCATATCTCTAAGTAGGCCTATATAGATATTTAATAACCAATATGTTTGAGTTGAATTATAATTTTGTAAGCATTTTTATTTGTGTTTGTTTATTGTTTTTCAATCTAACCTTAAAAAGCTGTTGGTTTTGAAGAGTATTAAAGTGATTATAAATTTCCTAAGTAATGTTGCTATGGTAATACATGTAAACAAACATAAGCTTTTTATACGAACAGCTGTTTTTGTGAGCTATGGTTTTGAGTTCATACAATAAATGCTGTTCAGTTTCTTCCAAATTTGAAACTTTTTCGGGAAACTTTTCAAATTTTTCTTTACGTATAAACCTTCTATGAACTACTGCAAACATTTTAAGACCAAAATTAGCCAAATCGGTCCAGCCGTTCTCGAGTTTTAGCGAGACTAACGAACAGCAATTCATTTTTATATATATAGATATAATCAACTAACATCAATGAAAAAATCAGTTTTTCACTAATTAGTTCCCACTCAAACCCTTTATTGACTGGGCTAAGTGAGGATATTGAGCGGGTACAGGCGTCCGTCCCCCTCCATGTTTTGTGGAGGTACCTATAGATAAGAGAACCCGCAATTATGAATGGTACAGACAGTGGACCGTAATAACATTTAAAGATTATTAATCGATAGCCAATCAAAAATACGCGGGGCGTTGTATCTGAGAGCACTGTTGCAGGTAGACAAACTTGCTTTACCGCACCTGACACCATTTTTCTCATTTACCGCAAGCGGGATGATCGGATCTAGGAGGTAATCGTCAGAACGCTCAGTCTACTAAAGGTGCGTTAACACTAGGGTACTAGCAATGCTAACCGCTCACAAGCCGCTCGTTCATTGCTCGGACGGATCCAGAAAAAGTCGGTACGAGGGACAAACACAAAGGGATTCGCAGTCGTAGTGTGGACGGCGATTAGGCAACATCTAGAGCTAGCGAGCGAAGGGTGTTTTGTTTTTGTTGTGGTTTTGTAGGCAGCGGTGGAGTGGAGTGATGATAATAGTTACTTCTCATTGAAGTTTACCAAAGTAAACTCGCAATTGGCTCGCGTTCGCCAATGGATCACGCGAGTATCGTGGCAGGCTCGCGAGAAAATACTTCACACGAGCCGCTCGTTCGCTGCTCGTACCGTAGTGTGTACGCACCTTAAGATGAACCCATCTCAGTCTACGCGGACCGCTCCGTAAGATTAAATCGCCTATTTTAATAGAACCTTAATAGATAAATATACACTTAGCTACAATTTTTGTAGAGGTAATATTTTATTCCAAAAATTCTGTTGTTTACTTTTTTAATTTATCTTCAAGGTTAAGCCCGAGTTAAACATAAAATGAACCAAAGTTGTTTTTTTAACAACATTTTTTAGCGACATTTTCGGTCGTCGCTTATCCCCTATGTTGAAAAAGTACGAGGTTGGAGGCAATCTTTAACAAAGCAGTATTACTTTGATCATCGTAGGATAATCGTTTTTGAGTTAAGGGTCGGCTCTAGTAAAACAGAAAACAACCTGCGACTCCCTATAGCGGTGGTAGGTTAAACGGACATTGCTCATCCTAAATCCATTTAAAACCCGCAATTATTCAAATAGCGTTTTTTAAAAAATACGAAATTATTGGGGACAAAATTCTTCATCCGAATTTCTTTTTAATTTTTTGATATAATTAATAATTACAACTTAAAAAATATTTAAAATCACCCTACAGCGGCGGTAGGTTACACGGACATTGCTCAGCCTAAATCCATTTAAAACCAGCAATTAATTGTTCAAATAGCGTTTAAAAAAAATACAAAAATTTTGGGGACGAAATTTTTCAGGCGAATGGCTTGGTAGTTTTTCGCTATAATTAATAGTGACAACATAAAAAAATATTAAAAATCAATGATTTAAATTGTTAATAAATATTAAACAAAATATTTTTCTTGATTTTTAAAAAGCCATTTGCAAGCATATTGAACATAGCTTTAAAATGACATATCGTTTATAATTTTCCGATCAAAACAAAGGAAAAATTTGGATTTTAATTTAACATTGGTCTTATGGAGTGTCAGCCAACATGGCCGACAGCTAGAGCCGACCCTTAAATCAAAATATACAGGTAGCATTTAAAATATTGCATAAATATTTAGTCTAGGCAATGATAGCCGCTAAGGTTCCTCGCCTTAAAATAAAAATTTAGTTATTGGTGGTTTAAAAACACCAACTATTGCTGAAAATTGAATTATTAAATGGATACGAAGTTAATATAATTAGGATAACTGTCATAAAACTTGGATCATAATTCTTATAACAATATTAAATAGTTTAAGAGAATAATTTTAAACAAAACAATTTCTTTCATCTTATTAAAAATGTAAGGTCTTAAAATAACTGCGTCAATTCACCTAAACAAAACAAGATAAGCCATGAATAATTAATGAAAGTACAACTAAATTTCAATATTTGTCTACGGACGATTTATTCCCTTTGAAGTTTGCTTCTGCACTACCTCTTTATTTT
>JAGFPH010000235.1:736562-754907 GCA_018207615.1 Philaenus spumarius | reverse complement strand
ACGATTTATTCCCTTTGAAGTTTGCTTCTGCACTACCTCTTTATTTTTTGAATGCCAACTGTCGTTGTACTCACCGTTTCATAGCCTTTCAAAAGGACTTCAATATTACTTACCTTCTTCTTTTTTCCGCTTCCTTCTCTTTGTGCCATATTGATTGTTTGAAAACACAAACCTCCAGGTGGATCCAAACATCCATGAATGCATTGATCCTTTACGTTTTAGAAATATTTGTCGAGAGCGGAGAGATTTAGCAGCTCAAGTGCCCGTCCATGTCTAACTCCATCACATCAGTAATTATTGTTGGGTACACTTATCGAGGGATGACTGATTCCTTTGAACAAACAGGTTTAAAAGGTTTCCAGAGGGAAAAGTTTCATAATTCCTTAACCCTATTGTTATTGGTTGCTTTCTATTCATTTCTTTCTGGTGTGTATTTAAATTTATTTCGATTCTGTAAGGAATCTTCACGATATATTCACTCCGTCGATTTAATCAGCCGTTCTGGTTTTAAATGATACCTTATAAAGAAGGATATTTATTGCTTTTGACATTACAATATTTCACGACTTATTTAAATTTATAAATATGAATTACTTAAGAAAAGCAAAAAAAAAAAAATTTTTGACTGAATCAAAACTTAGTGTTGAGAGGGATGATTTTAATATTATCACACCATTGCAATTGACTTGGCAACACATCTGAGTTGTTTATGTAGTTTGTACATTCATTCACAAGGGATTCCAGTACCAGGCTCCTTTATTACAGTAACAGGATCCCATTACCCCTGAAAACCCAGAGAGGCTTCAGATAATATTTTACACTTCCCATACGCGTATTTATGTTTCCTCCACTATACAGAATGTTCAATAAAGCCATACAAGCAAGATAAAAACATGTGTCCTTAAGTATTCATAGCTCAACGTTGTTCAGTTTCGGTTCTCACAGGCTTACAAATATCCACCCGGCTGATGATTTATGAATGAAGACATTAATATACAACGCTCGGACGTCAGAGAATACATAACTACAGATTCTGCCAATTATTTCCTGGTGGTAATTTTATTCCTGGACAACTATATCAATTGTATTTGATTTTATTTAAAACTTGAAACGATATTCAGTTATAACTTTTCTTCATTTTATGCTTCTTTGCCAAAATATAATTTTAGTAAATGACGTAGATACTTATAAATAAATATTGAGCTTGACTTGTATTACCAATATACTTAGCAATATATATTAGCAAAAGAAATAAACTTTGAACACAATCCCACAACTAATAAGTTTATTAACTCAAACGCCTTTCAACTACAAAGTCGCCATCTTCAGTGATGCACGAGCGACAATAGTCAAACTATAACTAACTTTGAGTTGGAGATTTGCGATCAAATTTTATTCTATCATGTAGATACTTATTTCATTGCCAATTGATAATATTTTACATGAAAATAAGGTTTTACTCTTTAAAACTAATTTCGTGCAGCAGTCAATATTAAATCTACCCATTCAAAAATAATTGATTAAATATTAATTAATAAAAAAACGCTATTAGTTATGCTATCCAACATCATCACTCAGGAATAAGTGCTTAAATTATTTAGTATAAAATGGATACTCCGAATATAAATATAAAAAATTTCCATATTATAGGGGACAAAGTAAAATGATGCAATATTGAAAACGTGTTATTATTAAATCAACGCTTCATGTGAGACCTATTATAAAAATGTGTCACATTGTTCTACTAAAATTAATCAATACATTTTTAATTGAATCTGCAGAGTGCAAATTATTTCGTAACACATGCTAATTAAATTTTATTTTTTCACCGTTGATATAAAATTTAATTTATAACTCAAATTTGATTATATTTACAATCTAGTAGTTATGTTGTTGTGCAAAATACTTTCGATAGCTTTTAATGTTAAATATCATAATCCAACTTATTAACATTAATAAATATGTTTTCTTTACTCGTCATTTTAGAATAGCTTGTACACAAAAGTATGAGGAGGATTGCACGAAATTGGTGAAGTGATACATGCACTCATCCACCTTAGTAAATGTATCTATTCAAATGGTAAAAGTAATAACACAAACATCGTATCGCCCAATTTCATAGTTACAGTTAATATTTAAACTGTTGGAAGTAATTAATTGACAAAATGCTTCTTATTACAGACATTGTAGAAAATGCAATCTACTCAAATAAAAAAGGCTGCTTTATAAAGTATTCTTTGGCGTGGTGCAGGTATTATAGTATGGCATCCGTATAGAGTATAAAGTAGAACGATATCTTCCAGAATAAATGTATCACATTGTAAAACTTATCTTCTCAAGCCGATACTTTAAAATAAACATACAAAATGATTGACTAGTTATTATTATTATTAGGGGGTTGCGTGACCTGCCACCAGGACCCACTGCACCTAAGCCATGAAGTCCT
Source organism: Philaenus spumarius (assembly GCA_018207615.1). Classification (NCBI taxonomy): domain Eukaryota; kingdom Metazoa; phylum Arthropoda; class Insecta; order Hemiptera; family Aphrophoridae; genus Philaenus; species Philaenus spumarius. The sequence continues at coordinate 752,461 of JAGFPH010000235.1, read as the reverse complement.
CTGTGCCCCATGTCAGGCTGCAGTTCACAACAAACCCGCCCTTTTCTCGAAAAGCAGGAGTCCATGGGGGCCTTCCTCTCGTATATAACTGGTGTCAGGGTGTCCTTGTCCTAAATAGTTCTGCCTCATTGATGCGAGGGCATCACATTCGCATAAAACATGGAAAGAAGTTTCCTCCTTATCTCCACATCTTCGACCTAATGGGATGTTCTCCAGCTCCATCACGTGAAGGTGTCTCTTCAGAGAATTGTGTCCCGTCAATAGACCGACCTACAACCTCACTTCCGGCCTGCAAAGACCCAGCAGTGTTCTGCTTAGAGATGTCCATCTAGGCCATCAAATCAATGAAATCGTTTGCCTGTCTCTGACCTCTTACTGTCTCTCTTCATCTGTGCAAGTGTTCTGATTGACACTTCTGTCTTACACTTTCATTCCCATAGCCTCTTGATATTCCTATAATTGGTTCTGGGCCTATCGGTGGAGTTTCAGCTTCTCTTCTAGTTTGTCTGCTATTTCACTCCCTTCTTCTCCTTCATGTCCAGGGAGCCAAACGATTCTTGCTTGATCCAGCAGTAACTGGCATCCCAAGACCAACTTTGACGTTATTATTGAAGCTATAATGGCCTTTATGGCCACCTGACTATCAGAACATAACGTAACATCTGTACTCATGCTTTCTGACTCCAGTATTCATTTTACGCATACAATATTTGCGTATACCTCCGTTTGGAAGACAGAGTAGAGCCCCAGCGACACTGAGTATCTTTTCTATGTATACGGTCATTTGTGCATGTATACAATCCGGCTCTGGTCCTTTGTCTGTTTTTGACCCGTCCGTGAACACATTCTCCATAAATGATTAACTAAAGGAAATACAAGGCGGAGTAAATCAAGGAATGGTACTGAGACAATCCATTAAATTGTTGTCTACAGAAACGTAGAAAAATCGTTATAGACGTACTTTGACGTCTAACAATATTAACAACAAACAACTATTACTATTAATCAACGATAAAATCACAATTTACAATAAACTAAGTCTTTAGTTCTAAAAAAAGATGAATTGAACTGAACAAAATCTCACAGCAGTTTCACTAAACTAACCCTAGTCCTAATACCAGACCAAACCAGCAAATAATCGCGTATGTACTTAAGAGTAAGATTGGATGTAAACTTGGAAATTAAACACAAAAATTGAGAGATAAGATGATTAAATACACCTTATCTTTAAAACGTTCCTGACGGAGCAATTGTTATTTTCTGTGATGTTTTGAAATCCCGCGTTTATGTCAGCCGTCCAAGAACAACCTGAACAACCTGAAGAACAACATCCGGGCAGAAATTGTAAACATAACCGTTTCTTTGCTGGTCATGACAAACACCAGACTACGGCTTAGGGACAATGGAGTGCGTCACATACCCGATTTGATTTTCAAAACTGTGTAAAACAAACCTTTAGATATGTACCTTCATCGTAAAAAAATAAAATTTCTTATTCATAAAATGGGTTTTATTGTATTTATAAAAAAGTAAGTTATGTTGCCACACTCGTATTTAAATGTGTAGGCTATGTGATTGAGTTGGGGATGTAATATAAAAAAATCGGGTGTGCTTAAGACCACACGTTGGAAGTGATAACTTCTATGACCGATTTATATTTTTATCAGTATTAATATTAGAGGAGAATAATGGTCAACAAATTACTTAAGTCAATATATTGTCAAAAAATATTATATTATATTTTGAAATTGCATACTTAATTATTCAAATAACAAATTATTCCTAAGTTTTAAAAATTTTAAGTAAGTAATTTAAGAATATTTTCAGTTATGAATAAATCTGCAAAACATTATATTTTCTCACATTATGCATTACACATTTTTATTCCATTTTAAGCGTGTATTTAATCTAATTATATTTTAAGAAAATCAACTTCAAAAAACTTTTATTGATTGAAGTTGTACAAATAAACCCAAAGTATAATCTATGCTAAGTTTTTAAGTATTACAGATTATGGGTGAAATCCACTGTTATATTATATTGTTACTCACGTACGTACGTATTTTGATAATAACAATAGTACTAACTCTCACAAATCGACATAATTTGTTAGTTCTAGCTCACGTGTCATTGAAAGTGTAAGTCAGAATTAGGGTTATTGTTATTATTCGTAATTATTTTTTAATTGGTCAATATTGAGTAGGAATACATGTTTTAGCTAATACAATGAAAGAAGCACATGTTTCATATTTATAAAAGTTTACAACGTAAGAATAATTATTTTAACTATATAATTTGTATTGTAACAGTCCTCAGATTCAACATTTAAGAGATACTCTAGAAAATTAGACAATAATTCACAGTTTAAGAGTCCCGGCTGCTATCATAAAATCAATTCCTATTTTATTGCACCGTTTGGAGTTGGCAATTTCTAAGACGAGATGAATCCTAGGAAAGGGTTTTGATGTGTTTTTAATATTTTATTATTTCGTACCTCCTGGGAAATTGTGAGGTATTGCTCGGAGCCAAGCTGGGATTTGAAATTTTAGTTTCTTTTGCAAGAACAATAATGATTTCTACCGCCTAAAACACTTTGAAACACTAAATGTTTTATGTCTGCAATGTTAGTTTATCATTTACTACTGTACATTTATTAATAACGTACATTTAAAATTGTGGATTTGGTTCTGAATTTAGTAAATGCGCTTAATTAACTATTGGTTTTAGGTTTACGGCGTGCTAGCTATGGGACGATTTTGATTTTAGTTATTTTGAAATGGTTTTATTACGACTATTTTTTTAGTGTAACTGGACAAATTTTATTAAATTTGGTGTCGTAAGAATGCGTTTATTAACATTAAAACATATCAAAGAATTTACTTTAAAAAAACTCTTTTGTGTACCTAACTAACCTAATAGTTAGGGGAAATTGTAGAATTGTTGATTTTCAGAGATCAAATATAACAAAATTGGATTTCTAAGTCTTATTACATTTTCACTTTGAAAACATCACATAATAATAGCCAATCCAAAGTAAACCTACTCGTGATTTGTCGTTATCTAATATGAAACAATAATTATATTATATTTATATCGAGAAAGCTTTGTAGGCCTACTATCGACATGTTGCATTCGATTTATAATTACCAAAATCTCATAAATTTACTATTCAAAACAGGTTTTACTTGAAACTTGGATGTATTGGATATTAAAAAGAAAAAAATGTATGCAACTCACTTTTATTGAGCTGATTTTTAACTCTTTTTTAGTGATCCCACCTACTACATGATACGAACCTCAATGCCAATTTTCAGCCCTTATTCAGTGTGTGGTTTTTACTTTTTATACATAAGATGCAAATGGTTGAAACATGTAATTTAAATAAAATTTATTTTAGTACATATTGAAAACATAAGGTAGATTTTGTTTTAGATAATTATAATTTATGACTAAACTTAAAATACATTTATAAAAATCGAGAATAATTTGTAATTTTTATCATATTTTTCAAACTATATCTTGTTTCAGTAATAAATGTTTCACAATAATAATTCTTTGCTAGGGTCATGACCTGTGTGCAAAGAAATAAAATTCGAATTAAACCAATCAATTGTGAAAACTCTACCGAAACACAACTTTAAAATTACACTGCACGAAAATATAGAAAGGAATACATACCCACGTTAATACAATATAAAAGCAATGAATCAACTAAATAATTTAAAGTAATTACATAATTTATATTTTGGATGGTTACACATTTGAATTAAATTACTGCTTTATTTAAACAAAATAAGTTGTTTTTAAACAGTTTTTTTCGTGGGCCACGACAGTTAGGGAGTAATATAATTAGTAAGACGTAAAATAAAATACTTAACTGTATAAAATTGCGTGTAAATCATCCAAGACATTAACAATATTATACAAAGCAATACGGAGTACTCGACATTATTAATCATAACAAGTTGGTTGTAAATTGAACTTGGAGTTAATTATTCGTTAGGTTGGAAGTGCAGAATGTATTTAGGAAACTCTTGGTTTCCCTTGATTGCATGCACTCGGTAGCTAGCTCCTTGAGAGAAATGCACTTTGCGTGTAAATGAACCTTCCTGTGTTATCATTCTCCACGGTGCTGATTGAATAAACAGTCGGAGTTATAATTAGTGCTGCGACGTTAACTGCTAAGCTCCTGTTATAAAGTCTTTATCCATAGCCGTAGTGTTTTATGTATTTCCTTTGATAAACAGAAAAACAATACTTCTCTTAGTTCTAGTCTTCTGCCAAAATATCCCTACTGCGAATGTGATATACTACAGTGAATATGAACTTATAAATTATATACTCTTTTTCATACCCATAACTATCTATAGTATTTTATAAAAAAAGCTGATATTATGTTTTGGTAATTACTATTTTATCTAAAAAGACAATTTATCCAATGTTGATAAAGCTTAAACTTGTGTGTTATGGGGGTTTTATATCATCATTTGAAATTTAAAAAGTTATTTAATCATAATTGACTTTTGGAGCAGCTGGAACATCTGATGCAGACCTGCTGTATTGCAACACTATATATTCTTATGACTCAATTTCATTAAACAAAGCATCAAATTGATGTTTATTCTGTAATCAATTAGCGAATGAGGTATATCTAAAGTTATGAGCACTAGTAGTAATTGTGTACACATCTTTCAGTAGACAATCCATGATAGCTCTCGTCACAATTTGTGTTTTGTAAACAAAAGGCGTGAGAAACAATATGCAAATATATATGCTTAAATCTGTCTTTAAATTATATAGTAATGTGTATTTCATTAGGAGACCTATGCAGGTTCAATGACATACATAGACATGCTACTTTAAATTATAATTTAAATTTATTTACATTATAATTAATTCAAAATAAGAGGTTACGATTGAAGTAAATTTTAAACATTTATTGTAAAATGGCAAGTTTAACATACACAAATATCATCTGTTCTGAAACAAGTTCAGAAAACTTTAAATCATGGTGTCTTGTAAACAGATTACTAGTACAATTTAAACAAAATTAAAATTACAATAGAGAAACAGAGATGAAGTTACAAGCAATCTATAAGGTAAGCCGTCCACTGGAACCGTGTTCAGCTGAACTCTTCCGAACAGAGCCGAACGATCACAAATTGAGAAATTAAAAGGAACCGCGTCCTTTGCGTCGGGTAAGTTCGGCCGTGTACGGCCGGTGCCTCTTCAGATCCGGGTTGAATGGGATTTTTCGACTCATTTGGCCCTAGTCTCTTGTCCCCAAACAAATACTTATTCGGCCAAATACGGGTTCCAATGGACGAAATACCTAAGGAAAGGTGATAACGATTATTGAAAAAAAAAACTAATAAATATAGACATATGCTTCCTTCCCTTTGTTTTAGTTTTTAAAATTATTGTTACCGTTTCTTACCAACAATATTCTCTAAATCATGTCGTCATACTGTTATTAGGCCTACATTTTCAATAAAAACGGATATTGTATGAAAGCCGCAAAGCCATAATACCGTCAAAGTCTATTTTGTAGAACTTTGCCTTGCCAGCATTTCTTTTGTTGACTATTTTAGTCAACTGTTTACCCAGAGTAATTAAATTTAAACGAGGGGTTATTTAATCGTTTTTACTTTTTCAAACAATGCTCGATACCATTTTGTAAAAGCTTGATAAAAACGCTAATCACAATTAGATAAGTAGCGTTTGAAATAAATCGTTATAATCAAATAAACATAGAAACCTCTTTATACAGTAATACAGATTTCTTTTTCATTTGTAATTATTAAATTAAAGGCCATTTTACACCGGCGCGCCGTCGCTGGAGTGACGTCTTCGGAAGACGGTAGCACTTATCCCGAGTATTAATACGCTAGATACGGACAGTTCAAACCAAAATCAACGTTTTATAAGCTGTTTTCAGTTTCATTTTTTATTTGCCCACAAGTTGAGCTGTGGTGGAGTGAATATTTCTTGTTGTTGGGGTTTTTTTAAGTTTATTGTAATTAGTAAGGTAGTAATTTATAGACGCGATATGGCTTTCCGTGGTGTGAGTCAGGTTTCAGCTCCAGTGTGCCTTGGATGGACTGCAGTGAAATCAGTGATAGTGACGAAGAACTTTTGTTATTATATTTAAAATGGCGAGAACAAAGCGGGTCCATCAGAATAATCTAAGAAGTCTCGGTACCATCATTTATTAGAAGACTTGAATCTGGATGATAAAAAGTTTAAAACCTACATCAGGCTTAACCGAGAACAATTCAATGATGTTTTTGAACTAACTTCCAATGATATACAAAAAGTAGACATGAATTATAGAAAATCTATATCCCCTAAGGAACGGCTGGCTGTTTAAGGAACGGCTTAATAACATCAAGTGCAACAGTTTTATAACTTACTTCGTTTGTTTCTGTAATTAAGACAAAAATTTAATTAAAATCTAAAGTATGTTTACGTGGCTATATTTTGGGTTACCTACGTAAATGTTATTAGAATATAAGACCTTTACTTTGCCTGTGTTTTATTTGAGACCAGTTTTGTATATCGTTCATGAAACAGATTGTTCCATACTAAAAGTGTTTTTCCTTGTAATTAAACAAAAGAAGAGGAGTCACTAAAATTGTTTGTATATGCACTTTTGAGTTAAAAGGAACTAAGCGAAATTGCATGAAAAATGTACCATGCATAGAAATGTGTCATATGTCTTTAACAGATTTGGTTTTTAATATTTGGTTAAAGACGTATGACGCAGTTCAAGAATTACATTTTCGACAAAGATAAATGAACATAGAGCTATATACTTGTCTGTATAGTATTGCTAAACAAGGGCCAATACAAATTATAAAATTATTTAGAATCTCAAAACTATGAGTAGTTTAACACAAGTTCAATTTTTTTAAGAGTAGGCTACTATTTAAATTTAGGAGTGATTTTCTGAATAGTTATTTAACAAATAAAATTCATCTTCTTCCCATGGAAAACTTGTAAGCAACAAAGAAATACTGCTGAATAAAAGAGGAAGGTTTATCTCAACTTTCCGATGTTTAAATTTAATTTGTTGTCTGTATTTATTGTTTTGTTTTTTTTTTTAAGAAAAATAATGTTTTTTTTCTTCAAACATAATTTTGGTATGAAATGTTTAGTATTTACACTTATCATTTAAAAATACGTGAATGGAGAGATGTTCACCTATTTAGAAAAACCCGCTATTGAAAAGTCTTGTATAAGGTTTTTTTTATATGTTAATAGTAAAAAAAAAGTTTTCGTTTAATAATAGAATGACTCTAGAGTGTGTAAAAATGTATTTTGTGTTATAAACAAAGGTAGTTTAAATTAGAACCAGTTAAATAAACACAACGGACTGTTTGCGTGTTTTCCGGTGTTAAAAGGTATTTGATATTTATAAAACGTATTCCGGTCAGTAAAGTCTGAATAAAATATTCATACCTCAAGTTGAATCCGGGAGTTATTGTTCACTAACAATTCATGTGTAGAGCTTGGCTGGCGCTCGGAATCCCCTACTCCAGTTTTTGCATTTGAAAGTGCTGCCACATTCATTCTCGTAGCTTATTCATAAGGCATTAGCTCATTGGAAGGTAGCCTCCGTTACAATACACCAGGGAGAATTTCAAGGTTTTTCAATTGGAAATAATATTTCTCTGGTACTTCATAGAAATAAATGCTGGACTACAAATTGTTTTTTGTTTTTGTTTAATAAATTAATGGTGGTTTAAATACAGGAGAACTCAGTAATATAACGGCAACATTGAATAATATTATAGAAAGTAATACTCATCTAGTATAAAAAAATACAAACTGTAATTTTTGCCTAATAATACACCGGGTGTCCCATAAAGACCCCCTTAATTTTCGAACAAGTTGAAATAAATAAATGAGCTTCGGGGTATCTTTATATGACAAAAGGAGATTAATTTTCGTGAAAACGACCATTTCCTTTACCCCCAAAATGAAGGGTTGGGAGGGTAATTAAAAAATCTCAAATACAAACCCCCATCAATAATACCACATTTTTAAGATCTTGATAAATGAAGAAGAATGGCAAAAATCTTAACCTTATCGAAAATGGCGGACAGTCAAACGTTAATATCCCACGTTAAGACAATTTTAATTACGTTACAAACACTATGTTCCAGTGGAGAGGAATAATGGTTCTTTGTAAGTTATTTAATAAAATCAGAGGGTCGATCAAAATCAAGTATTAAACAAATATTTACACAATTTGGCAAAAGCTTAAAAGGAAGGAATAGGCATAAACTTGCAGTTTCTAGATACAGAGAAGCAAGGAGAAATTTACACGAAACAGTGCGTTTATTCAATACTGCATATCCAGGTTAAGTAATGTAGGGCGTTCCTTTGAGTCAAGTCTTTATTCTTGCAAAGAAGTAAATGGATGTCATTTTGAGAGTTTAATCTAAATTCAGAATTAAGGTGAGTATTTAGCTTTATTAAAAATGAAAGGCATTGTAACGTACCTAATTAAAAATCTGTAAAATAAGATAATATGAGGTGTTTTGGACTTTGACTAGCCGCTATTTTCGATAGGGTTAGGATAGAGACTTCTAATACTCTGTGGAATTCTTCTTCATTTATCAAGTTCTTTAAAATGAGGTATCACTTGATGGGGGTTTGTATTTAAGATTTTTGAATTACCCTCTCAACCACCACCCCCCCCCCCTCCTATTTTGGGGTAATGGGTGAAAATATGTAAAACATTAAAGCGTCAGTAGGTACTTGAATGGAATCAGTAGGCCTAAAGGATAAACCTCTTTTAAGGCCCGCGCACACCAAACGCGGGAAGCGGGAGCGACGCGAATGTAGTTCTAGGAAGTTCCCGCGCGGGATTGTAAAACAACGGCGGGATATGAGATAACGCACACCAAACGCGAATCGTTCGCGCGGGATCATGTGCGGGATCGTTACGCAGCGTCGTCCCGCCTGGTTCGCTGCATGCAGCGTTTTCCCGCGCGACTAGAGCGGGAACCGTACAGTCACTAGTCACACAACAGGTGTCTACTCGTACTCGGTAGGCAGTGCTTTGTGCTTTGATTGTGTAGACGTGTGTTTAGAGTAACTATGAGTAATTTAACAGAAATGTTATTAGAGTGTGTTTACACGTATCCAGTCCTTTATGACTTAAATAATAAAGATTACAAAAACATCAGGAAGAAAGACCGGATTTGGGACGAGATTGGGAAAGAGTTGAAGGTACCTGGTGAGTACGTGTTTACAGCTATTTCTTTTGGTAAATTTTTAACATCCCCTTGGATTCACCTTGGTATGTGTTCAGTGCTGTTATGGTGCTTTTGTATTTTTTAGGTTGAAAGTGTTTACTCTTGATTGTAATTCTAATTGTTTTGATCAATGAATTAAATGTACACAGCTACTCACTGGTACATATGTTTAACAATTCGCCAAAAATAGTAATTCTATCCCAATCCAAAAGTGTTCTGTACCTTTTTTGTAGAGAAAGGTTTAAAGAATTCATATATGCACTTAAAAAAATTATTGATGTTAAATGTAAAATTGTTTTTCTTCTCAATATCATCGCTGATTAACCAAGTAGTTCATCAAAGCAGGTTGGTGTCATACGAAAGTAAATGTAAAACCTTTTTTCATCCATTCGGAGATGCGTCATCAGGGTGTGATATTCCCCATACTGTTCTCTTTTCTTATTTATAGCGTGTACCCACGTCTTCTTATGAATTTCATCCTCAGCCAAGGCGATCAGCAACAAAGCCTCTTCTTCATCAGATGACATGGCGAGCGACGAACGATGAGAAGGTAAGTACAACTGACCACAACACTGTCACCTTACCGACTGAGTTCGCCGCGAAACTTCCCGCGTTGGGTGTGCGTCACCTAAGATCCCGCGCGAACAGTTCCCGCGACTAAATTTCTAGGAATTAGAAAATTCGCGTCGCTCCCGCTTCCCGCGTTTGGTGTGCGCGGGCCTTTAACCATAGTAATATGTAAGAAGGATAGTTTCGCGCAGATAGTCATGTATATATTTACCACCAACTATCTCTCTTTATTTCAATTAAATCCAAACTAATATTCGTATAATTATCTATCTTTTCAAATTTTACTTTAGATCAATTACTTTAGAAAGACGGGGGAGCACCGTGTAACGCAAGTAAACCAAACACTGCATTGGAGGTCTAGCTGCAGCACACTGAACGAGCACGTTTAACCACTAAGCCACTGTGTCCCATTACATTAGCATACTCAAACAGGCTAAGCAAACATGATTTAAAAGGATAATTATGTCTGTCTGTGTGACGATTTTGTAATTTAAGTAGTTTCGTTTACTTACTTAGATTGTGGATTGACGCGTTTCGGAACTCGTTCCATCTTCAGATTATCGCTCTGTTCAGGTCACACTACTATAAATTACAGTACAACATAGCACATACACGAGCACAATAATACCACTGTGTGTCCACATCATCGAATACTTTTAACTAAGTATTATTTGTGTTAGGGTGCACGTGTATATGTGCTATGTTGTACTGTACTTTATTTAAATGTATTAACGACCTCAACAGAGCGATAATCTGAAGATGGAAGGAGTTCCGAAAAGCGTCAATCCACAATCTGTGTAAAGTAAGTAAAAATCAACAAAAAGGCACAAGACGGACATAATTATCATTTTAATCATCAGTGGCTTGGATACAAACACAATGAGTTTAAAAAATGAATTGTATGTATTATGTTTCATAGTTTTATTGTCTGTGGAGAAGTATAGTATCTTCTTTTAGATTTAATTAGCTTTTTACTAGCTTCCACCTAACACAGTTTACTGTTTTCTTGAAGCTACAGTCAAATGCTTAAATAAAATAGTGACGTGTATGTCCATTGTATAACCTTTATGCCGCTGCACACTTGGTTCACTCTCGAATCTCGTCATTAACATGATTTTCTTTTTGACCAACTGTAGCGAACGGTTGCTTTTACACTCCGAGTGACTTTACGGTTTTCGTTGACGTGCGGTCTGGATAGCAGTAGTAGCGAAACTCCGTCAAAGGTTGACCACATCCGGGGCCTCGCGGTCAGATTATATTTCTTGCTTTAAAACTGAGCTACCGGTCGGTTGTAGGAATTCCTTATTTTATGCAGTATATTAAATATTGCTCGAGTTGTGTAATATTCACATAACATATGTACATTTAATTTAGCAATTAATTAATTAACGTTGGAAGATTTTATCGTACTATAACTGAGTTGAGATGTACATTTCAGGAAGAAAGGAAAAGTAATTGAACATGTTTATATTTGAATATCCGCGCTATTATACGAAATACAATTTCGAGGTATTAGATTACCTTTTACTATATGACCAGCATTCGTCTAACTTATTTTAGGTGAATTCAAAAATTGACTTGAAATATTTACAAATACAAAACGATGATCCATATAACACGTTTCTCTGATGCTTTCAAACATTATTTTTTGAGAAACCATCAAGTCCGTGTAAATCTCGCGCTACAAGTGTTCCTTAACACAGTTTTAAATTGCATGCAAAAGTTATAAACTTCCCCCATTGAAATTAGGTTAATGGATGTATACAAGATCACAACAGAGAAACAAATTGTTTGGTTTGTTTATTAGAAATTAATAGTGTTAACGATACATTAATCACCATGTTAATAGATTAAGTCATTTTATTTTAATTAAAAACTGTATATTGCATACGTCATATGAACTCTACAATTCACTTGTGTAAGTTAACAGTTAAATAAGTAGGCTAACAGCTAAGCTAGCACTAAGAATAATGTTATAACATGCAATTAATTGTAGCAAGTGTGTATTGGCGATATTTGTTGCTTTAGACAACGCTGTGCCTACAGTGATTAAGCGATCAAATTAAATAAGAAATTCTAAAAATCGTTTTTTGTATATTCTCCAAAGACAAAGCATATTTCAAACTAATTAAACAAAATAACTTGCAACCGAACTGTGATATTAAAAATCATAAACAAAAAATTGTTTTGCTATTTGTAAAAAATAGTCTTTAGTTAAACAGTTCTTCATTTCTGTCTTCGGGTATACTGAAGCCACCTAAAACATCATAATCTAAAAAGTGGTAAAGTGAAGGAAAAGGATTTTCTGTGACAACAAACATATACATCAAAACTATTAGCCTTGTTAAATATGGAGCACAGCGATCATAAACAAATATACACCCAAGTGTAATAACTGTGAGTTAGTAAGAATTAAAGTGACAATAAAGCAGTAAATAACTTTAAAATAACCGTTGCAAAGACAATAGGAAGATAGAAAGAATATAAACAGAAAACAGACGTTGTGTGTTTTAATGAATAGGCCTAACTTAACTAACTACTAACGATTTATAGTAACACGGTTAAGTGGTGGACTTCTTACTGCTTTTGTTCCTTTATAGTTTGTATATAATACGTTAACAGTTAAATGTGTTTAATAGCATGTTTATTTAATGTTTAAAAATTTAATTTTCATTGCCAAAATAAATTGAAACTTACTTTCCAATTACTGAAAATAAAAAAAAATAATTCTAAAATTACGAAAACATTAAATATTTACAAAATTATTCATCACACATGATAGGCTAGTTCTTTAAAAAAAAACTTAATATATATAATAATATGTACCTAAACAGTACTTATTTAGTCAATATGATTAAAAAATACTACTGATAACATTGGTAAATAACTGAGAAGAAGAATATCTTACACTTCAATGTCGCTTATGATTTGTGACTTCGTATAGACAATTTAGGACTTCCGTTTTTATCGAATTCTCTGCAACAAAGTTTTTCAAATGTAATTTTTAACAAGTTAAATGTTTTTAACTTTTTACCATTTTTATAAAAATGTTACCTAAATATCAAAAAAGTTGAGTTACGATAAATCGAGTTTAAAAATGTATTGACACTTATCATTTTTCTAAAAGCCACCAGGGCAGAATTCTTCACATTCACTGTCTTCTCTTTTCCTTTTTAACAATCTTCTTTTAACACTCTTCTTCTTGTTTTCTTCCTGAAATTCTTTGTTTGCTTTTTTAATCCTGATTTCGTCAATCTTCTTCAGTCCTTCAACAATGAATTTTCCAGACCGTATACCCAATATGTCCAAAACATACACTTTTGAAATTGGCCTATTATTAAAACATATCACTGCATCTGTAACTCCTAGTTGCAATGTATGTAACCCTACAAAAGTTGTGTTTGGTAACCTATTCCAAATTACACTATTTATGTTCTCATTAGGGCTTTACGTTTCCCTGTGTAGGCAACGTTTCAGCAAGTCTGGGTTGGACAGGTCTTTGAATACGGGTTTGATTACCTCCATAATTTGTGTTGGCAACTTGTTCTAATGCTTGTACACTGTATTGTTTGCTTCTGACTTTTTAAACTTGCACCACGATTCATTATCAGGTGGGCAAAACATATGTTGTGAATCTTCGTCTGTTGATAACTTATGGGAGTACGTTGCCCATATGGACAATATTGCTTTCCTCATATTATCTACAGAAGTCAAATTGTGTCGTATGACCCGACCGTAATACCTTTGCAATTGGTCTATCTCATCATCGATTAGCCTCCCCTTACCACCCATTTTTTTTCATCCTTCATAGCCTTTCCCTTCATATCTTTCTTCATACGCCTCAACCTTGTTCCTACTCTCTTCTGAATATGTCCTATACATTCAAGTTTAGTTATGACTACATTGTCACCCTATGGTTTGCTTTCTAGCACAGCTGAAAAGCCTTGGGAGTCCCCATCCCCCATGAAGTCACATCTCGAGTTTAGAGGGGAGCAGTCGTGGGATGAAACAGATAATAACATGAGTAGTTAGCTCTGGATGAAATCGCTGACACCAAGACCCGGCCTAAACAGCACTGGCCGAAGGATCATGGAGCTCCGAGAAGTCGTTCTCTGAAACAAATTAACAGTGCAGTTAGTTCATTTTAATCCATCTCTGAGAACAAAAGCTGTGGCAAGCAGACATAATGGTAACAGTTTCCGTACAGTTTTCCTTTATACAGAATACTAAAAATAAAAGTTGCTATACGTTATTGTAGTGTTGGTAAGAGGAGTATCGTATATCCTCAAATATATCTATTATTTATTATATTGTATTTATCATTGGTAGTATTGAATGGCAACTTAAATATCAATACACATGATCACGTCGTTGTGCAACCACCGCTTTCATCCCCCTCGACCATAGTCTACTGATAAGATCATTTCAATGCCGACTATATTTGCAGCTTAACATAGAAGGGCAGTTGATCGGAAATCTGTGTACTCTGTGAACGCAATCACTCTAAATTAAACACCGCCCTACTGATCGAGTACACTGGCATTAGTATGTTAGCGTAGGCCGGTTTCTGATGTTATCGCCTGCAATTGAAAGACTCGAGTTGTGCTGTTTAAACATATTTATTAATCAAGCTTTCCGAAGCATAGACGGTGGCGTACTATACCAGCCTACTACAACCTGTATCCTGCTTTGCGCATGCGTGCGTAGGCAGTAGTCTTTCGCCAACTGGGACTTGCCATGTAAGCCATCAGATTAGTGAATTTAATTTACAGTATTAAACAACAACAACAAAATAGACTGACATGGATATCAATCGCACAAAGATATTATTCTCTTTTCGTCTAAAAAGAAGGTTATTTCCTATAATTAATAAACATCAATATTCGGCATGTCGATAACCAAAAGTTATAATGTAAATTAAGTAGAGTACAAAGTTTTATCAATTTTATGCTTACGATATTGAAAGTCTACCTTATTAATGACAATTTACAACTAAAACCTAAAAACCATAGCTTGGATCATCTTGAATTTCCACCTCTAAACAAATTTACAATACATATAATCGGAGAACAGAATGTTTACGACCAATGAAAGATTGAGTAATACTTCATTTCTTTTCTTTAATGAATTGCAATTTTTGAAGTGCAAGTGGTCAATTCGAGACTAACTGACTAACCCCAAATTTAACTCCGCCAACGAAAGTGCCACTAAGTTGGTCATCCCTGACCCCGAGTGCTTTTAACTCCAACCGTCTTCCTCACTAAACAAACTTTTTGTTATTCTTTTTTAACAATGGATTAGGTTGAATAAGATCAAATGTCTAAATTAGTTTATTAAGTGTAAATAACAGGAGGAAGCTCCACACACTTTCAAAATGTTTCACTCTGGTCTAGGCCAATACTAAACATTAACGAATACCAAAACAATATAAGAAAGTAATTCAATAAGAAATCTCTCATTATTGACTATATTAGGTAATATTTAAACAGCTGTTTGGTTTATGTAAATAATTAACGTTTTGTTGTTTAATCAAATCATGGAGTAAAATATGTGTTCTTGTCATTAGTTAACCAAATGTTAATTTTATTGAAAATATCGAATTTGTAGCATCCTTCTTAACAACAAAATTATTACTATTTGGAAAAAAGTATCGACGACTAAACTATGGATGAGATTTAATTTTAAAAATATCAATAGTATAAAACGTGTTGACGGAAAGCATAAAGAAAAGGAATATTATATTAATGTTTACCAAAAGTATTTGTGGGACAAATTAAGAGCTTTTACTCAGGAAGGTTTTAGGGAATTGGCTTTTGAATGATTGGTGAAGTATAACCAACAGTTTAGGCCTCAAGACATAATTTTAGCCCCGTAATAAATTCCTGGCGATGTTATAATGATTTAGCAATTTATTTTAAATAAACAGTGTGTTCGTAAAGTCAATTTAACTCCCTTAATATTTTGTATCGTTGTTTTAAGTAATTATTCGAATGTCGTAATACACCTTTTGGTGCATTTGGCCTTTTATAATTGGGGGGGGGATATTACAAATTTAAAGTGTAT
>JAGFPH010000235.1:722655-736005 GCA_018207615.1 Philaenus spumarius | reverse complement strand
TTTTGGGGGGGTCAAAGTTATTAAATCACGATTTCTCTAAAACTACTGAACGGATTGGAATGAAATTTGGTATGTAGCTTCATCTATGGCCATAGGTGCTCGTTACGAAAGGGTTTAAAAAAATTCGAAATTTTAAACTAGATCCTATTACGACATGTAAATGGTGTACTGCTATGAAGTGATATAAATGACATGGTTTAGAACCAAAGATCATGAAATGTAAGGAAGTACAGTTGGTGACAAACTCTAATTAAGGAATAATACAAATTAGAATCTACGTAGTCTGAAGACAGATAACCAAGAAGGTTATTATTATTTATGCGATTGTTACCTTGGAGAGACAGCAAGCACTGTTTGACTCAAGAAAAAGATAATTGTGGGTACACTATCAATAATGAGTCGATGTTAATCACACACTGCGATTGTAACGAAATACTTCCAATGAATAATCTTATATATTAAAAAAATTCTGTTTTTCTTTTCCGAGTCCGTTCGGCTCTTCTACCCGACCGATTTTCATAATTGAGGTCTTAAATTAAAGGTATGCACGCCCAGATTTGCCATCAAGCATTACAAATCATGTATCTTTCGCCTTACAAACGTTATAATCAAATGCAAATTTCTGCTGTGTATTCCTTATGGGGGTTTTTTTATTTCTTTGTCCACTTTGCGTTCGTATACTGTCCATCCGATTGCTTTGAAATTTTGCATAGTAACACAGGTTAACCCTGGGAAGGTTTTAGGCCATTTACCGAAGTCCTATTACATTAGGGCTACGCCCCAGTGGCCCTCAAAGTTTCAATGTTAATCTTATGGAAGAAAGATTTCTATTGATTTTATCAGGGACACAAAAACAGCTGTTCGTATGAAAAGCTTAAAACAGCTGATTTTGATCAACAACTGATTTGGATCAAATCAGTATCAAATGTAGTATTAACTTTTTGAGGTTACATATTATTGAACTATATTTTAATTCAATTCAAACATTGGTTGTTACAAACTTATTATATATAAAACAGCTAATTTGGATCAAAAACTGAACATAATCATTCACAGATATGTCGAGTCTTATATATTATCATCCGTTCAGCCGCTATTCACCCGAGAAGGAGCTCCGGTATACAATCCTTCAAATTTCCCATGTTAATCTTATGGAGATAATGTTTAATGAGTTTGAGTCAGCTGCCAAATAAAACAGCTAATTTATGCTCGGTCACCTATGTACAAACGAGCAAAAGATTAACGAGATTCTTTATCGAATTTTCCACCTGCGAGCGAAGCGAAGCAGCCATCTGAGGCCGAAGGCCGAGCCGGGGTTGGGACGCGGAGCGTCCAGGGGCAGAGCCCATAGTAATAATAAAAAAAGCCTATCCTTTTATATTTCATTTAAGTCAAACTTTTAATTTATTCTAATTTTTTATTTTTGCTGACAATAAGTATATTAGGAAACTTATTTTTGATTAGAAAATATTTTGTTCTTCTGTATTATTGGCATTTTTAAACGAAAAATATTCGGTTTGATTTATATACAGTAGGCCTAAATTTACACCTAATGATGTTACTTCGGCAGAAAATATTTACACGTAATTAAAGTATATACCACAAGTAGTCAGTCCTACTCTAGTAGATTGTGGTGCAAAGAAAAAAACTCAGTTTTTATTTGTATTAACTTTTAAATCCAAGTGTATTGAACCACCTCGGCTCATTCATAAGGAATTAGCCGACCGTAGCCTCTGCTGAAATAAACTGGCAGCTTCGAGAAGAGGTGAAGTATAATGAATTTTAAATGGTGCTCACTTACAGGGAACGGACTTTAAGAGTAGTCGAAGCATATCGGAGAGGGTTGGAAAACTTTTAATTTATGTAGTTTGCTTTAGAATGTTGGCAGTTTGTTAAAAGCAGAACCGTGTAGCCTAAGCTAGAGTGAGCTTGGAAAGTCATATTTTATTTACAAATCATGTATTGGAGTCGATGCTTTATTTAGCAAATTATAAAGATATTTGAGTTAAACTACGGACAATACACTTTTAAGGAGTAATTTAAACTTTATGAACTCTAAATCAGACGTTACTGTGAAATTAAGCTAAAAAAATACTGTTTTACGGAGAATATTTTGTATTAAAGCTGTGTTGGTTGGTCGGTACTGCAGCATTTTATTACAATAGGTACTGTAACTTCTTCTGTCGTATTTTGAAAATGACATTAACGGTGACGTTTTCTATTATTGTACTCAAGTACTTGCATAAGTCTGACCGGTACTAAAGACATTAGGTAGTCAAACTGAAGAAGTGCGAGTTTGCACCAAGGGTTCCGTAACACCAACAGTGTTAGCAAAAGTATATCAACAACGCAGCAATATGTCTTACACTTATACACCATACTAACATCTAATGAATAACAATAAATTGAAAGTAATAATTTATACAGAAAGTAATGTATATAAGTACCTTTGGTACCGAGGGATTTTTACGAAATTTTAGCTGCAGTACTTTCTGAAATACAGGAGAAAGTAGTTTTGGAACGAAGTTCGTTATCGCGGGTTGCGGTAGGAGTTAACAAATATAAAATGTAATGGGTAACAAAAAAAGTGTTAATAATTGGTTGGTATGGCAATAACAAATATAAAATACGAGTAACGAAAATTCGTTGCTATGGCAATGAATGTAAATACATTCAAGAAACATGTGTTTTGGTCCATCAATTCAAATTTAATTTAAATCTACATACAATAATTTTAAGTTAGACCTGCAAAGTAATCTTAACTCTAGGCCTAACCTAAAATTATTGTATGTATGTTGCCGTTAAGGACAGGTAAAATAAATGAAACATACACACAATAATTTTAGGTTAGGCCTAGACTGATGAACGAACATTTTATGTTCAATGAATGTATTTACAATGAATGGAAATTTAATTGTCTTTACCATCTTAGCTTTGATGTTATAATTAATTCTACACCTTTATTACAATAACATTAAACAGTAAATTGTATGAAAACGGTAAATATTTGTATAAAAAACAATCTAATTATAAACGGCAATAGAAAGATTAAAATTGTGTGTGTATGTTGAAGCTCTTAAAACAACTGAAGAAAAGGCGTGGTGAACTTTGTTCCTGACGGGGGTCTCACGACCGCACACCTATACTTTTTTGTTTTTGAAAATGTAAGAAAAACACATCCTAATCCTTAAATAAATCTCATTTAAATGGCATTCTGCTTGACAGTATTATTAATTATTTATTTTTTTTTTCCAAACTTCAACCTCGCCCTCCCACCCACCCCAACAAAAAATAAAAATCAAATATTTTGCGAGTTCAGATATTATTGAACCATAATATACCGGTTAGCATTCTATATAATTATGTAAAATTTAACTGAGATACTTTTATCTTTTCCAGGGAAAGCTGATTGTGACCCACTGACAAACAAGTGATCCTGCAATGTGTTCGTTTTTTCTTTTAATGTGTAGAACCATAAAAAGTACAAAATAGCTTATTAAATCCTTTTGTACAGTTTTAATGTAGGTTCTCCCAAAAACCTAACAGTATCATAAAATACACATAACATACTAAACAAAAACACTTACAAAATAAGTCCAACAAAAACCTATTCAGTTTTAAAATCGGTTAACAATTTGTTAATACTATACTGCAAGTGTCTATTATAAATAACTTTATATTCAACATTTTAAAACAATCGTGTCAAAGGTATACAAGACTAGTCAATAAACGATATCAGTACCAAGACTAGATTCATGGAACTCGAGACTAGTGCTACGAGACTTGATTCTCTTGAGAAAGGCAAAACTCCAAGAGTATACAATTATTTTCGAAATTGTAGTTGTAAATGATTGTAAATATTTTCTGAATATTCGTACACAAATTTAAAACTGTTTGTATTTTACTATTATTTGTCCTGTTTCATGAAATGTGTGTAATTAATTTGAACCTGTAAATTGTGTGAATACAACATGTATTTTATTGATCTTTCAATATTTGTGTTTCTTTTTTTTAATTTGTCACTGTCTAAAAGTTACTTTTAGTTTTATTATTGCGTGGAAAATGGGTTTCGCTTAATTTGTTTTTGTAAAAATCTTTGTAACACCAAAACTAAAGTTTACTTTTATATTTGTATTGTTAAGAACTATTGAGTTATTATTATATATTTTACTAGAATTGAATAAAACTTTGCCAAAGAAATCTTATACAATCTGTATACTCAATGTATTACTCCTATAACATATTTTAAATTATTTTATCCAAGATAAATAACTACAGAAGTCATTTTTACCAGACTTCCAAATTAAATTATGTAGCAAAATATGTCTTGCACTTCTAGTGAAATATTGGAAAACTGAAATGTTCATCCAAAACGTACATATTTTGAAAACTTATACTTTTCCAATATAAGCAGAACACGTCTGGCTTCCGGAAATAGTTCTTTCTAATCCAGTCGATCCAGGAAAGTCAGCAGTGTTGTAGCTTTTTGTTCCCGTGTGGAGCAAGAAACTAATTAATAATCCATGTAATTTATTCCTTTCCTCTTGCTTTTTTAATATTTGTATTGACTTCTATCCTCTGAGTATTTTATGTATGTATTGGAAGTATTGTTTATGTTTATTGTTCGTTTCATTTGTAGAAGCTCGCGTTCTTTCTAGTTTGCGTCAGTTAAACAGTTTTTGACTAAGCATTCACGTCCAGTATTTTGTCTGTATTCGTTATAACATGTACATTTCTCTGTAGATTATGAAGCTATAGTAAAGCATTCATAATTTATTGTTTATAGGCTAAGTAAATAAAAGCTGACCTTTAATAAACTAGAATGGTTTATTTTATTAATATTTTATTTCAGTTAACTTGAATACTTTGTGTCCATAGATAAATAAAGCAAGTTTGATAAATAACAGACAAAGCTAGTGCAAATAACGAGACTAGAATCTATGACAGACCGGACCGATGCGATGTGAGCTGCCCTCCAACAATGTATGTGTTTATAATTTAAATACGTGTTACTTCTACCATTGGTATCGTAATACTGCATGAAATTTTAAATAACTTGTATTTTATGAATGAATGAGATTTACTTTCTAGTTATAATTTAAAAACCTGATATTTAATCTGAATTGTTGTACAGTACTTAAGCTACAATAAACTAATAAAGTAAGTGAAAATATTTTTGAATTAAATTTGGTTACAAACGTAAACTGTTAAAACTTTTAGAGATGAAAAGCTCTATTATCACAGATGATTTAGACGAAGATCAATCTGTTAAGTTTTTCGGTCTACTATCACATATGATTTAGACGAAGATCAATCTGTTTAGTTTTTCGGTGTGTTATCACATAACGATTTAGACGAAGATCAATGTGTTAAGATTTTTTTTTCATTAACACATATGATTTAGACGAAGATTAATATGTTTAGTTGTTCTGTCTATTATCACATATGATTCAGATGAAGATCAATATGTTTAGTTTTTCTGTCTTTTATCACATATGATTTAGACGAAGATCAATCTGTTAAGTTTTCCGATCTATTACCACATATGATTTAGACGAAGATCAATCTGTTGTTCAGTATTTCGGTCATTATCACATACGATTTAGACGAAGATCGATCTATTAAGTGTTTCGGCATCCATTCTTTTAAATACATTTTTTATTAAAAAATATCTTTGTTATTTACTAGTAAGAATAAGACAGAGAAATGCGGCAACAGGTCAAGTATGAATCAAAGCAACCATCTTGCATGTAATAATACCCATTTATAGCGAAAATAAATTTTGAATTGATTTATTCAAATTATTCTAAACAGAGTATTACATGATATAGATATGAAATATATTTTGCATAAATTTTTACATAATTTTGATCCGCTATAGTTCTCCTGTAAAGAATTCCACCACTTACCGAGCATCACGAATAAAGAGTTTAGCGGTCATGCTTTTGTAACATTTCTTAAATGGACTTGCCAGAATCCCCGTTTATATCAACCGTCGTTAATGTTAAAAAACAATTTCAAAAAAACATAATTTACCCCGTGTCCGTTCGTATATAGGGAGAGGGAGAGTTAGGGCCGCCTCAAGTCGTTTATCTGGAATGTCACCTGCAGGATTTCGGTTCCCACATTTATCCTCGTGGACCCTACAAAGAGTTTTATTGGTCTTGTTAGCAGGTAGCCCCGGTTGATTTGATACCGACCAAGTAATTGTTTTGACCGTATGACGATAAATACCGTACATTTAGGGATTAAAGGAGTGGCTTTGATCGTATCACCATGTCCAATTAAATAATACCTGACGGGACACGTGTGGAATATGCCACCCTGATTCGTTGTTAGCTCGTCTTTTAAGAAAAGTAATTAAAATAGAAAAGTTGGTTTCCTTTTTAGTAAAAGTTATGAAATAGAAGCTTGGCTTACTAATGGGTAGATTTAGTGAGGTGATAACTAACACACTCAGGTAGTTTGTTGTTTATAATGGAGTTAAAGAGCAGTTATGTCCGTAGGTCTCGCTCGTCTTCCAGCCGCGATTGAAAATTATAGCTCATTTCACACCGCATTGTTTTCGGTTTAACTTAAATTTATTTTACAGGATGGTTAGAATTATTGCTAACTTTCTTATATTAAATATTAAAATTACCTTCTGCTTCTAGCTTTCGTAGGTACAGAACGAACGTAACGCACTAATATTTTAATCTTTCACAGTTAACAATAGAATTTTACTGTGTACAAAAATAAAGTGTAAAACTAATTAAATTTATATAGACCTATATACAAATTTAAAATTAAATTCAACTACATACAGTGATAGAAGTTATCCGGAAAATAGTTTAACCTAATAAAATGTCTTATATTTCAATAATACAATATTGGACATAACCTTGTAAAATTATTTTCAAAATTTTAATTTTTTACATTTATTTCCAGACATAAAACTTGATGTAAATAACTTACTCAAATTACTACTTAACAAAATGTATTGCATTCTGAAATAAGGATTTTAGAAAATGGGGAAAATCTCAAATTTAGTTTGTTAACTTGTTGCTGCCTTCCTAAAATACGAATTCAATAAATATCCAGTAAGACTCGAGACTTATTACAATACTAAAACAATATATCAGGCCTAGGTGGTTAAAATAATTCCGAAATCCTAAAATACCCACATTTCAGGAACCAATTATTACATTTCCAAAGAACTCTCTACAAATTAATAAAATAAATCGTGTGTAGTTTTTTTTGTGTTCATAACATTAAATTATTTCTCTTTAAATTTTAAAAGTTTGAAATCCTGCCTGAAATATAAGACAGGCTGCGTTAAATTAATTTATAATCCTTCGAAAGGGTCGAGATTCGTCTAGTTCACAAAGCCTATAAATATCTAAAGAAAAAGTCTACCATGGAAAGGAAAGTTGAATTATTTTTTCGTACATCATTATTTTCAAAATACAGTACCAATTTACAAATACAGTACAAAATTTCAAAAACAGTATAGAATTACAAGTAGTTAAATCTTACAAATATAGCACAAACTTACAAATTCAGCACAAACTTACATGTCCAGTACAAACTTACAAATCCAGTACAAACTTACAAATCCAGTACAAACTTACAAATCCAGTACAAACTTAAAAATCCAGTACAAACTTACAAATCCAGTACAAACTTACAAATCCAGTACAAACTTACAAATTTTGTTAATGCTGGCCTATAAAGAAAACTTTTAAAAATTTTACAGTAGAACCAAGTATAATATTTGACATAACTCTTTTTATTAAAATGTATTATTCCAGAAAAAAATATCCTTATGTATTTGTAGTGATTCCGAGCAACGCTGTTTTCGCAAAAAAAGGTAAAATTGAAGTAAAATACCGCAAATCATCCATACGGCAAGTATGGATACCAATATAATTAAACATATAATATGCAAATCATATTTGGGAAATTTGAATAATGCATTTTGAAATTTTAATCGCAAGATTGGATTATTTTGCTTACTGCTGAACTAATAATCCATATACCTTATTTATGTTATAGGGTATTAGTCCAGATGATAATTAGTATTACCAACTATGATTATAATTTTGTTAAAACTAGTTCGGTTTTTATAAAAAGTGCTGAAACTCTCGCCATATTTTAAAAGCTATTATAGTAGAAAAACTAAACTCAATGCAATATAACACCGCTGAAAAATTTACAAAACTCAGTCTTCTGTAGCAGATGCATTTAATGTATGAACCTTAACGATTTACGTTTTGTATATAAGCATGCACATTTTTTATTTATGTAACTAAAACTGTTATTTTCAAAGTTTTCGTAATAATAGTTTGAACGTGTATTTTGTATAATTTCTATTATTTGACAGATATTAAACAAATATGTTAAAAACATATTTATTTATTCTTCCTCAAGAACACGTAATTTCCATAATTAAAATACAAACTAGAAAAGCAAGTTCGGCACCATATTGAAACAACATAAACACACAAATCTCAGTAGAGCTGTTCAGCGTTGCAAAGTATAAACACATTCTATAATAAGGTACTGAGTATGCAATTAAAGGTGAATATGCAATTACAAATCAACTACATTAATTGTGTTCAACATTTTCAAACTTTTTCCCTGCATGTATCTATTCTAACTATATGTAACACATGTTTTATATTCATCCTAATGATTTATACCATTTCAAAAGAAATATCTTCTTTTGTAAGGTCGGAACTATACCAGATGTACAAGTCGTATAATAAAATTACTACTTTCTAATTTTAATCAGTAAGATGAACTACTCCTCTACTTAGTAAAGGAACCTTAATGTTGATTATTTTTACTTTCCACAAAACACACACACACACACAAACACACACACACACACACACACAGATAAAACAAATCGTAAACAACTTCGTTTTACAACTCTTTCAACATTCTTCGTTTGTTCATCAGCAGTACCTAGTCAATTAAAATATAACATCTACGGCAGCGTCAAGAACCAACTTATTTTTGCGTTTTCTCTTCGGATTAATTAATTCTCGTGTCCGACCTCCCGGATATTTTAAACACTTAATTTATTATTTATAAGAGCTATGTGATTATCCCTTACATAAAACTGCACACTACATCGTACTTCTTTGTCCCACTGAATATAGTAAACTAGAGTCCGCAGCTATAAATCCTATAAACGTGAATAACAACTCATTCGCACTCATGAGTAATCAATTTCGTCGACAAAGTTCAATTAAATACAAGCAATTTATAAGTGATATAAACATGCTATCACACAACGGCAATAAGTTATGCCCTTATTTTAGTTTATATGGGAGCCGTAAAAGTTATGACCTCCAACTGAGATTCTAAACTCGAATGACCAGTCGAAGAATTTCTCCTTAGTTAAAATAATAGAACACTTAACCGAAACATAAACATAACTCAACTTTTTTACAAACGACTCTGGCGACTAGAAACTTGAATTTTTTAAATATTTTGATTGACCATTGAGGACTGCATTCGACCTTGCGGGTGGTCTTTAGCTGATTTTCTGATTTCGACATATTATCTCCAGTTCCTGTTTATATATTTAAACAGGATAATATGACGTTTTGTTTGTACGAGAGTTGGTTTATTAAATTTATTTATCTTTGACTTTTATTTACTTTAACTTGAAATGTGTTTAGCAATTAGTGAGCCAGATGGACGGCATCATAAAACTAACTAGATGAGTGGGAAATCTTTTAAACTAAGAAGCAATGGTGTGAGTTGTTATCCAACGAAAAGGTTTATCTACAGAGAGCTTAAAACACATTTCATATAAAAAAACAACTGCTTGGAATTTACTCAGGCTGTTTGTTTTAAAATGGAAACACTACTTTTGGTATACACCAGCTTAAATTGGAAAGTCGAAAAAAATATCGTTTAATGCAAGCTGTAAGATGTTTAGATGTTGGAATGATTGCAGTGCGATTAAAAAATTTCATCACAATTGCCTACATTTTTTTAAATAATGTTGAAAATAATTGTTCTATTTTTAAATGTTGGTTATGAATAAAATATTTAAATGCAAAATACAATTGGGCTTATATACAATTGGATTAAATCAAAAAGTTAAGTAAGACACATTTTTTATTTCATATTTCATTATCATCATAAGTAGTTTTTAATACAATACTGTTTAGATTTGTTTTAGGTTAAAGATATTTCAATGCAGCCTATATCTAATATCTCTAAACAAACGTAATGTTTATTTTTAATAATAAGTACTGTATTTTTAAAATATTAATATATTGTATTCAAATGAAAAACTTAAGCTTTAAAATGTATATTATGTTACAGGAAAAGTAGATTCTCCAGTGAGATTTGACTCTAGTATAATCACGCGTTACAAATGTATTCTCGCGGCACGGAGTGAATGCACTATAGTGAAGTCTGCCGGTTGTACGGTTTTGTCATTTTGAGAAAATCTCTCTAACTTTGATCGGCCGTATCTCGGTTAATATTAGGGTTAGGAAGAAGTTTAAGGATATCAAATTGTATCAAATTTACTGCTCTACAACTTTGAAAAGAAATGGTTTGGTCGAAAACCACTTAGTTTAGAAGCTATAAGCAAAAAAACCGATAAAAGTCCGAACATTTTGAAGTTTTTCGGCCCCCCCCCCCCCAAATTAGCACAGGGTCCTCGAGTTGAAAAACTTGACAGAGTCATCCCACATCACCCCAAACAACCCGTAAAAGTTTCATTAACTTCGGAGTTTTTTCCAGGTACAATGTACATATCTACTGGACTACTAGGTAAAGTCGACTCTTACTAGTCTTTTCAGAAAATGTTGATTAAAGCTAAAAGTGAGGAATTTTGATTAACATTTACTAGTCAGAGTTGACTATACCTAGGGAAAGTATACCCTTACTGCCTTGAGTTAGGAAAAATTTACTTTTTGCAAGTAAACGGTCTACTACCTAATAAAAACAAATAAAAAAGGCAAGCCTTTATAATACAAAGATATATAAAACAAGTTTATCATTTATTACAGCAAAGATTTGTGACACTTTGAGTTGCAGAGCACACCTTTCCTTTTAGAAATAAAAATTTTGGATTTGCATTTAGTGTTTCAATAGCATTTGAAAAATCCTTCTCCACTTCCTAGTGATTGAGAAGTTGCAACAGTCCTCACAGCCAATGTTTTTTCTGTAAGTTTGGCGGAGATAATCAAAATAAAGATATGCGCGCGCAGTTACTTGATGTGGAGAGCAACATCTCTGAATCAACTTTTACTAAACCACATCAGGCATAATTAACTCTTCCTAGGAAAAGTTGATGTGTTTATTGTCAATCAACTTTTACTGATACTTTTAGTGCCAGTTTACTCTTCTTAGGCAGAGTCAACTCTCCTTTTCTACTTTTAATGTAACATATACACCCTACTGTAGTAACCAGTTGCATGAGGATTGTTCGTTTCAGTTAGGTTTATTTAGTGTGGGTTTTACTGTGTGTGTGTGTGTTTGAAGTCAATCTAGCGTACAGTGCGTATCCAGCCCTAAAACCGTCGAAGCAATTATTATTCATTTAAAACTGAGTAACATTGAGTATAAATTTAGTCTATGCAATTTAGCACACCAAATTTATTTGTACGTATATACATTTATCAGCTCTGGTTATTGTATTGTTTATTGCTCATTAGTTTTAGGGTAATCACCAGGTCTTTTCTTGTGGATTTTAAAGCCAAATATTTAAACCTAAAGTATATTTTATTTAAAATGATGTCTACTTTAATATTTAATTTGACTTACATTATTACGTGCATTTAGTTTTCAATTCATAACATTTAACTGTACCTTTTTATTACCATACAAACACTTCTAAAAGCCGTCTTGTCCTTGATTACTTTTACTCTTGAGCAATAAATATGTAGCCAAGCTTGTAACACGTTCCGGATACGATATGTTTCAAGTATCCGGACATTAATTATTGTATATTTACTAAACATCAGTTTCGAAAGCCGCATCACTAAATAAATGAGATGCTGTTGGTACAGCAGGTGCAATTTACACTTCATTTGATACGACAAGAAGGATCTCAGTTCTAAAATGGATCTAGAAGGACGCAAAGCTTTTTCGCAAATACAAAGAAAGAACTGTAAAGCCTCTAATGGAATATCGAGCCAGAGGTTAGCTTGTAAACGTTTACTTAAAATCTCGAGTTCTTACTCCTTTATTCTTGAAGGATATTTTGTCCTGAAGCAAACCCGCTTAGCAATCTGCTTCTTTTTGTACATATTTTTTTTTCTGATGAAATTTATAAAAGCTTTTATGAAATTTAAATAAAACAAATTACTTAGTATATTTTGTTGTTGTGAGTAAGTTATTATATTTTTAATTAAATTAAAAATTCGTGAACAAAACGCAGAAACTCAACTGTGTAATGTAACGTAAAATTTAGTATACCTAATTTATATGATAATAAAATTAATTATACTGATGCATTATTTCATAATTAACTACTATATTTTCTTGTTGTTAATTAAATTGTTTAGCTCATATTATTTGATTTGGCAGAAAAGGTCTTTCACATTTTTTTTCATTTTTTTAAAATTATTTTAACCTTGTGTTTTAAAAACAAGAATCTTCTTGAACGTGAGTGCAGAATTAATATAGGCCTAAATTAAAATTAAAGTGTTGTGTAGTAATTTTAAGTGATTTTGAAATTTTGAAACTAATAAAACCTCTGGATTAATATTAATTTGTGAAATTTGTGTAAAGTACAATTGAATAGGATTTTCATTTACTTATGTTTTAGATTTCAAATTGCAGCCCATCGTTATACTTGCCCAGCCCTTTTATAGTGGTATTTGAACTTTACTCGCCTTTATTAAATTAACTTTTAATTTTGTACTTAATTAGTCCAACGCCTTAAACCTCATGACTGTTCAAGTCTTGTTGGCTTAATTTTTTGTTTTTAGTTTACAAGATTATTAGTATCAAATTAAAATTGGGATATTAAGATGATAACTAAAACGTTGCTAACTTGTAAAGTATCTTAAGTTACGTGTTTTAAAGTTAGTTTAATAGTACTTTTTCTGTATTATTTTACATTAAAAGTATAGTATGAACACAAAATATGTTAAAAATAATTTTAAAATAAACAGGTAAACCTTACACCCTACAGTTATAATAATCAACTACCCAAATATACTTGGAGGTCCTTCCATCATCGTAATGAGTAACGTTTTTACCTGTACCCAATCAGAAGTCAGTTTAAATGAAACAATCAGCTTCTTGGACATTAATTTAAATTTTCGACGCTGATCAATCGATGTTTTAATTATCTATGCTAATGAGCTCAGACGCAAGTAGTCCCCCCCC
>JAGFPH010000235.1:701680-716496 GCA_018207615.1 Philaenus spumarius | reverse complement strand
TAACCTATACAATTTCAAGTTTTATTTCTTTCATAACTCCTACAAATATTATTTGCCGGGCAAATTTTTGTTGTTTCTACCATCAGTTAGGTGTGTTCTTTCATGTTATATCAAATTTCCTTAGAAATCGATTGACAAGTTAAAGTAAATTTTTACCGGCAAGTTGGCAGCTCGGCTTTGTCATGACAGTTTTGAAAATGCGGTATCTCAGGTCATCAAGGTTGTCACGTCCAATGTTCCCGCCATACAGTTTCACCAAGAACTTCTCTCCAACATCAGCAATTTGAGGTGGAGCTGCCTCAGAGTCCTTGAAAATCTCCAACATCTCAGAGAGGCCGAGGTTCTTCTGATACGTCTGTATCACCTTCTTCTTCAAAATTCCAAAAGGTGCTGAAGTGGTGACGCAGCCACTTATCGCGTGCAGGAACAGTATATCCTGTGGCCCGTGTTTGAAAGAGTGGGAAGAATAAAGGACGGTTGGGGTGTTACCCTTCCCACTCTTTTGGAAGTAGCCATTTTTCTTTGTAAATCCCAAAGCATTCAGCAGCACCAGAAGATCAATATCCTCTCCTGTAATGACAACACTGTCGTAATCCTCGGCAACTGGGACACCAGTCTGTACGATCAGCACATCATCGTACTGCTGCCTGCTTGACTTGGATCCCCTTGGCTTCCAGTTCACCCTTCAGCATCGTTATGAAATTCATCTTGTTTGTGTCGTTGGAAAGAATTGTTTTCCTGCGTGATGGTGCTGAATGCTGTTGTCTTGCAGAACACAAACTTAGTAGAGTGATTCAGCAAGGAACGCCTATAACGTTCTACTGCCTTGGTAGCTTATGGTAGCCTAGGATAACCATCAAAAACCACTATGGCATTGCTCCCAAAGTGCCTTTTGATGTAGTCCACGTAGTTTTGGCAGACTACCTGGAATGTTGCTTCGCTTGACTTCGTCCAAACCACCCTATGTAGCAGGAACCCTCCATCAATGATATTGCATTTTCTGTGGGTGTAGTTTCTAGTCATCTGTCCTTTCAGCTCTGATGAAGTTCTTCATGAGAGTGCACATACGGAAATATTGAATCCAAAGTGCTGCAGTTGGTACTCAATAGTCTTCAGAAGACTGGATAGCTTTTCGTCACACTTTTTAGTGAAGGATCCTCTGCATCAATTCTCGAATTGTAAGAAGCATAAATAACGGTGTCCAGCGCAAACAGCTCTCCTTTTTCCAACCTGCAACAGATCAATGATGAGTCAACCTAAGGCTGCGTATGCAAGGCTATGCCCACGAACTGCTCTGACATACTATAAAATTGAAATTATAAGAGAGACGAAAATTTGGAAGGCAGATTTTTCAAGACCCGATGTTTGAATTCAATGGTATACAGTTATTCTGTTCAAAACAGGTTTGTCTAACCATTATACGATTTAGAAATGTAACAAAAAGGGATTTGTTTCGCCGAGTTTTGTCAAATGTGTCAGCGGTTTAGAAAAGTAAAATTTCTAAACGATGATTACGCAAGCAAATATACGTTTTAAAAAGAAATTGTAAATACAAAAATTAAAGTTTGAAACATTACCTTTCCAACGGTATTTGTTTTTTGTTTTTTTCTTTTGTTTTTTTGAGGTTGAAAGATTTTTAGTGGTTGAAATATTCCATACAATCAAGCGTTACAAATGTATTGTCGCGGCACGGAGTGACTGCACTATAGTGTAGTCTGCCGGTTGTAGGGTTATAGAGGAGCCCCGCGTGTTCCAACATGTCGATATTGATGAGTGATTACGATAAGTACCGTAGAACTGATGATAATTGATAGTTAGAGGGCAATTTTTGCCAATTTTTGGCCAATTTTTGCCATTTTGAGAAAATCTATCTAACTTTGATCGGCTGTATGTCGGTTAATATTAGGTTTAGGAAGAAGTTTAAGGATACAGAATTGTAGCAAATTTACTGCTCTACAACTTTGAAAATAAATGTTTTGGTCGAAAACCGCTTAGATTAGAAGTTATAAGCGAAAAACCGACAAAAGTCCGAAAATTTTGAAGTTTTTCGTCCCCCCCCCCCCCACAGACACCACGCCAGTCAGAAAACTTGACAAAGTCATCCCACAGCACCCCCGAACAACCTGAAGAAGTTCTATTAACTTCGGAATTTTTTCCAGCAGACCCCACTTTTTTTGCTCTGTCTACTGGACTAAACGGCTTCGTACTTCCAGCCGTTCAATAGTTTTGCCTCATAATTGCCACTCACCAACTGTACTGACCACCTAATTAATAACGACAATCATGTAATACAGAAACTTTACTGATGGTAAGAATTAGTGAAATCAGGTAATAGTTCACAAACATGTTATTACCTTACACCGCATGAATGGAGAACATGTGTTTCACTACTTTTTCACATAAGTTGGACCTGCTATAATTTCCCTGTACAGTATATGAGTACCTCTAACACAACACATTTATTGAATATTATATATTCAAATCTTTCGAAAGTAGAGAGGAAACACTGGGTGTTTAGAAACATTTTCAGTAATACCTAAACACTAATTATTACAAAAAAAAAAAGAAAAAAAAGGCACCATCATTGCACCAGCCCATATTCAAATTCCAATGTGTTTGAGTTCTGATTAATAAGATATCCCGGTTATCATGCTGTATAACTATGTCAAAATATACTGTACGCCTGTATTATTTCCAGATAATATATTGTAACATACAGATAAGCATGTGAGTCTCAAATCGTTCAGCTTTTCTCAACATATACTTATTGTAACTAATTGTGTTCGCTTATTTTTTATTTTGAAATACCTTGAACCGAATGATAAATAATATCAAAAAGCAGAAAAGAACTGTACAATTTTAGGCTATCTACATTAGGGATAATAGATATATCTACTAAAGCTAGATGGGTTCACTGATTCATTTACATTAACTATGAAGCACTTCCCGTAATCGTACCCCGCTCGACCTCATACTTGAATTAAAGCTCTCGACGAGAAACCTTTAGAAAAATTTCCAGAAGTTAACATTTTTAAAGTTTTGAAGGCACATTGGAAATTTAAATTTTTTAAATGTTCTCACTTAGAGCGCGTTTTGTAAGAAACCGGTAAGAAATAGCAAAAAATGTTAAATACAAAAGTTGTAGAAAACTAAATTTTAAACTCACGATTTTCCGTCAGATTTAAGATCCGATCATCTGTTTAACCGCTATTCACCCGAGAAGATGGAGATACTGTTTAATGAGTTTGAGTCAGCTGCCAAATAAAATAGCTGATTTATGATCGGTCACCCAGGTACAAACGAGCCAAAGATTAGCGAGATCCTTTAGCGAATTTTCCAACTGCGAGCGAATGGAAGTAGCCATCTGAGGCCGTAGGCCGAGGCGGGGTTGGGACGCAAAGCATCCAGGGGCAGAGCCCCTAGTTATATATAAAGATGCATGTTTTGTAAAGATGGTAATTAGGTTCTGTTGAATTTTAAACTAATATTTATGGGTTTCAAGGAGCCCATAGCGCAATCGGTTAAGGCGTAAGTCCAGCTTGTTTGTTACCAAAGCATTAACTTAGTTCCAGTCTAACTGGCGGTACAGTAAATAAACTAAAAAAATAGCTAAAAATGGTATAACAATTTAATGAAATAACCTGTTAATATAATTTTACAGGTGTATTTTTATATGAATATAAAAAAACATACATTTACTTTTGTAATTAATATGATTCAATGTAGGCCTATCAAAGAGAAAATTAAATGTCGATATAAGATATTTAGTCGAAATTAATTTAATACAAACATAAAACATAAAAATGTTTATAAAGAAAGAACCAGGGTTCTGATTGTTTTTAGGGGCTATTAGTTTCTGGTCTTTCTCCAACTAACTCTATCTCGTAATCTAACTCGGATTAATTGAGGAAGGAACCGAACCGGAAATACGAAAATACCACCCGTGATACAATTGTTGTATAACACTTCCGGCGAAGATTTATTGTTGAAACAGTTGTAAGTTGTTTCTTTGACGTGGGGAAGAGGGGATGATTGAGATTTAATGGAAGGGTTGTTCTAAGAATGTACTTCCAATTGGTTAATATCTATCAAAGTTGAAGCACGGGATTCTCATTAAATCCTGGCTCGGTATTTACTTCTGGCTTTAAGTCCTTTAGAGTTGATTTAACACACCGAATAGAAATAAAACGTCAGACGGCCATACGAGCTAAATGCGTTCTACACTGTCATAAAATATCCTTTAAAAAACCGACTTAGGGTGGATCAATGACGTCTCAGTAAAGATTAGAGTTGCTGTGTTTTATGCGTTGCTTCTTTTCCTCTCTCTTTCTCATTTCTGGTAGTTTACTTTTTTCCATTATATTTTCAAATGTAAAAAATATGTATTTTCAATATCACAAATTCACCTTTTTTGCAAGTTACTTCACTAAATTAATAGCAAAATAAAGTTACATGTCCACTGGCCTACTATAACACCTCATAAAATCAAAAAAAATACAATCAGATAAAATTGTCTCGCACTCCTATGTTGGCTTAGGTAAATACGTTAAGCTACAAAACAACACTTAGTATATAATATTTGCATAAATTTCTAAGTTCATATTTAAAAAATCCTTCTTAAAGGTTTACGTGATGTAAAATGTTTAGTATTGATACAGAAATCAACTATTTATTCCAATATCTCTACACTTACATGTAGGCTATTTATCAGTGGCATTCTCATTAACAGCTGATTTCACACGTTTAATTAAGCTTTTTACTAAGGAGTAGGTCTAAGCCATGCTGCTTCTTTTTATATTTAACTAGCTGGCCCGACCCGGCTTTGCACGGATAGACAAATCAACCTGATACTAATAATTAGCCCAAGTGTTTTAGTTCATTGTAAAAAAAAAAGTTCATTGTAGGCCTAACCTAAAATTATATTCAGTTTTTGATCCAAATCAGTTGTTGATCAAAATCAGCTGTTTTAAGCTTTTCACACGAACAGCTGTTTTTTGTGCCCCTGATAAAATCAAAAGAAATCTTTCTTCTTCTTCCTTAAGATTGACCTTCCATAAGATTAACATTGAAACTTTGAGGGCCACTGGGGCGTAGCCCTAATGTCCTAGGACTTCGGTAAATGGCCCTGTCCTAGGACTTCCCAGGGTTAACCTGTGTTACTATGCAAAATTTCAAAGCAATCGGATGGACGGTTTGGTAACGCATAAAGGACAAACATACAAATGGACATACATTGAATTTTATATATATAGACTAGTACACCTGGCGGTGCTTCGCTATTGCTTGATTTAATTTGAAGGGTGGTTATCCCATTTCATCCCTTTGACTTAAGTAATCAAATTGTAAATGTTTTTGTATGTCAATTAAGAGTAATATTAAATAGTTTTAGATTTATAATTTGTAAGAATTTAGTGCAATTTATTTTTATTTTATAGGGGTAGATACCCCATTTAAATCTTTTTATTTGTAGTTTATTTGGATATTCTCTAAAACAAATCCTGGTATTAATATGTGTAAATTGTGAAATGTTAGTAAAATTTGTTGAGTGGTTTTTGAGAATATAGAAAAAGTAAGTGATTATTATTTAATTTTAAAGGTAGTTATCCCATTTGATAACTTTGACTTAAGTAATAAAATAGACAATAGTTTTATTTATAATTTAAAAATAGTATTACATATTACATAATAAAGTTTTAGCTTTATAGCTTGTAGGAAGTTAGTTTAATTTATATTTATTGTATAGTGGTAGCAATCCCATTACAACCCCTTCCAATTGTGAATCTAACCAATCCAGGGTACCACTCAAAAACACACACAAACTTTCATCAAAATTAGTAAAGCCGTATAGGAGGAGTTCAGTGACATTCACACGTACATAATATTACTACTATAATACATCAAACTAAATAACTTGATTTATACTTTTTATATTGCTTACCACATTAATTTTGAGGTTGGAATAAATCCTACAACCTTATTAAAAATAAATTCTAAAATATGGACGTGGAGTAAAGAAGTGATTTGTGTACGAAGGGACGCCTCCCATAGTATTTTATAAATTGACGCAAACACATCCATCAGGTGTCTACGCAATACTTGCATGCGTAAAACGAATACTGGACTCAGGAAGCATGGGTACAGATGTTTCGACATGTTCTGATAGTCAGGCGGCCATAAAGGCCGTTATGGCTTCAAGAACAACGTTAAAGTTGGTCTGGGAATGACAGTTGCTGCTGAATCAGCTGTCGAGCAGTAGGCAAGTAAGACTTGTTTGGGTCCCTGGGCATGAAGTAGTAGAAGTGAATGAAATAGCAGACAAACTGGCTAGAAAAGGAACTGAAACTCCACCAATGGGCCCAGAATCGATGATAGGAATATCAAGCGGATATGGGAAAGAAAGTGTAAGGACACTTACACTGATGGAGAGAGACGGTAAGA
This sequence comes from Philaenus spumarius, assembly GCA_018207615.1. Taxonomy (NCBI): domain Eukaryota; kingdom Metazoa; phylum Arthropoda; class Insecta; order Hemiptera; family Aphrophoridae; genus Philaenus; species Philaenus spumarius. The sequence goes on along the minus strand of JAGFPH010000235.1, from coordinate 710,058 downwards.
AGTCAGAGACAGGCACACGATTTCATTGATGACCAGTGTGGACATTTAAGCAGAACACTGCTGGGTCTTGGCAAGCTGGAAGTGTAGTTGTTGGTCGGTCTACTGATGGGACACAATTCTCTGAAGAGGCACCTCCACCTGATTGGGCTGGAGAACAACCCTTTATGTCGAAGGTGAGGAGAGAAGGAAGAAACTTCTTTCCACGTTTTATGAGAATGTGACACCCTTCCATCACTGAGGAAGAAATATCTGGGACAAGAACACCCTGACACCAGTTACACACGAGAGGAAGGCCCCCATGGACTCCTTCGTTTCGGGAAAAGGGCGGGTTTATTGTGAACTGCTGCCTGGATATGGGGCACAGAGGACCTCATAGTTTAGATCCAGTGGGTCCTGGCGGCAGGTCACACAACCCCATAGTAATAATAATATCCATCAGTTTACCTGCTAGTTTAGTATTGTCTGGCAGATATTACAAGTTATTTGAACGTATAATTACGTCTAATGTTTTTATTTCCAACCACGTATAACAGTGAAATTATCATTATCTCATTAACCTGCCAGTGTCTGTGTTAACCTCCTATTTCAGTGAAGCAGAATGTAAATTTAGAGTATTATATCAATCATAGACGCTTTATTCAAACTTCGTGTAAATGTCTTCATCAAAACGTATCATTTCTGATTAAGGAATACCGTTATGGTTCGACCTATTGAAATTCGAGAATAATTTTAATGGAGGCCTGTAAAATTAACTTTTGTTCTGTAACAGGTGTATTCATCATTAATAGCTTCAGTTAAACGTAGTTAGACGTTGTTATCTGAGACGCACTCGCTCTTGAGCTTTTAGTTTAATGAACCGTGGTTTCGTGTTTTCACTTTTTACGTTCAATAAGCCAGAATGTTATTAGAAACACCGCATTATTAAAGGTATCCTTAGATTACATCAATCTTTTCTTAATGAAACCAATTTCAGTTATAATGAGCTGTTAACCAGCGCTAGTCGAGTATTTAATCATGGGTTTCGTTAAGCAACTCAACGTGATGCTTTGGTGAACGTAACACACATGCACGTATAAGTAATGTCTTCGTTATAAGATGAAAGGTGTTAATGCAATACTAATTTACAACCAGTAAGGTTTATAGATTAGTTTTATAGAATGTGTATTTTAAACTCAGAAAGTTGTGTTGCAACTATGTATTTAAGTTTTACTACAAATTGTATACCGTTGTAATACATTATAAAGTATTATTACAAACAAAACAAAAGTTAAAACAATTTGTCAATAATATAAACAACGATTGTGTAAATTTGTTTGAAGAAATACAGTAGTGTTACAAAGCTTTATTTAAATCGATATGAATAAATTATATATCTTTAATACATAAATTTTTAATTCTATATTTTATTGGAATTCTTATAGTGTTATCTTATCATTGCGTTGTAGATTGAATCTGTGCTGTGAGTAACTTTTTATTTTAACAATTGATTTGTACCTCTAACTGCGTTCAATAGATCTTAAAGCATCACTGAAGAGAAATTGAAAAACATAACAAAAAATACGCCTCTATAAAAGGAAACTGAAAACGAAACAAAAATTTCCTTACTCTTAGGTTTCTAATCGTTTATTAAGATTTTAAATTGAACAAAAGTTATATATTTATTTTGACTCCCTTGTTGTGAGATAAAATCCCCCACCCCTAACACACACAAAACTCCACCCGACGTGAACGCTTTTAAAACTCTCAAAACAATCAATTTAGTAATCTTTATATACTATATCTTTTACTCACAGTGGTTAAATCTAACGGATTTTTCTCTGTAAAAACTAAAAACAAAAATAATAATAGCCAGAAAATAATTTACCTGTTTCAGGGTAAATATGTTTATTTTACATAAATACGTCCTGAATAAAACATAATTTTGTAAAATTAGCTTTATATGGTTACATAAAAAACTAATTGTAAAACCTAGTTCTATATTGTTTAAAAATAAAAAAAACAATACCGTGTTTTGGCTTTGGTACTAATTAAACGATAGTAAGCGTAACGTTAGTGAACCAAAACACAGAGCTGTTCTCTTGTTTTTTTTAAGTGAAAACTTCTATAGGCGCACCCGTCCAAAAAAATTTGCGGGCGGTGAATCGAATTTTCCCGTCAGGCATGTTTCGTCACGCTCTACTATATATATAGTGCACGCGTGAATATAGCAGAGTATATAGTTTACTTGGTAAACTACCTATTAAATAGACATTGTGCTTCCTTATTTTGTAAGTTGTGTCAAAACAGTTTACTTGGTAATACTCCTGAAATGGTCATTGTGCTTCCTCATTTAGTAAGTTGTTATAAATAGTTTACTTTGTAATAACTGTGAAATGGACATCGTGCTTCCTCATTTTGTTAGTTGTGTTAAAATAGTTTACTTGGTAGTGTTAAAATATTCAAATTTCAGATTAAATCTATATAACCAACGATTTATATTCATTACTGTATTCACTTCTGTCGGCAGTCCCTCGATTGCTTTCTCTTTTTTTAAATTCTTTTGAGATTTTACTTCTCTTTTTGTTTTAAGTTGCCAACAAGACTACGACTATGTTATTTCAACTCTATTGCTACATCAACCTGCATACAACATATGCTTCTCCCTCTTCGTGTTCCACTTAAAGGTTCGCTTAGATGGAGAACTACTTTCCTTCTGTAGCTCCCTATTTACAATGTGTCCATCTTTCTTAGATAAACACTGGCAGAAGCTCACTGTTGAGAGGTGTCCAAATTTTAACCATGTCACGTGCTTTTAACTTCGGCATTATATTTCCGTATGAGGCAGCTGCCTGCCTCTGATTAATAAAATCTACTTTTACATTCAATCCAACCATTAACAATATTTGTTCTGAATACATTTTTTTCAAGATCTGTCAAGATCTATGTCATTGAAGCAAATTTAGCATTCCTTTACAAAGTTCTGAAAACTCATAGCTGACATACTCATAGATGCATTAAATAATAATCAAAGTACGAGTACCGTCCGTTTTGCACATAAGCTATTTGCATGTAAATTTTTTTTAATACTACTGTAAATTAAATAGACCAACTCATTCTTGTATTTCAAGAATATTTAAAGTTCTTGTCTAGGACTGTAATAGTAAAGAATATTTGTTTAAAATTACAAATATTTAATTCGTATTTCATCATCTAGAAAATGACTCTAATGGTAACATGCCATCTTTATACAACTAGACGACTTTTCTCAAGCCAGGAAGACTAACGATAATGCTGTCACTCCGAAATATTATAATTGGTAATGGACGTTCCAACCAAAAAACTGTTACCAACATATTGATCATTATCACCGTCATTAGTTTCTTTATCACAATCAGATTATTCAAATTCTTCTGTATTTTCCAGGGAAAAAACTGTTCGTAATCATTTTAATAATCCGTGCCACTATTTACATCACCCTACGCTTGATATACACAATATAATATACAGTATAATTAGTTTATTATGAAGTCTAATATTTGCTCATCACTAACACCTCTTGATGCTACGATTTACCTAAAATAATAAACACATGTTTTTGGTCAAATTTGACTCCAAGCGTATTTATTTTGTAATTTTAGAAACAAGTAAGTTTTAATTCACAATATGCATAGTTTAATTTAATAATAAACTATAAGTGACTAGTGCATAATATAACTTCATAATCAAATGTGAAAATAAAAAACATAAACGGTAGGCCTAACAGACACCGGCACATACTATCTCACAAAAATATTTAATTTATTAAATAGATTAATTGTGACTTTATAATTGTATTAAAGTAGGAGAGGGAATACATTAAAGTAGGAGAGTAACTAATAAATATTATTAATATTAGCTAGAGAGAAAACTATTCTATCGATTCCGAACAAATTTGCACCAAACATGTCAATTAGGCCTGTATAGATGTACGAAAAAAGGCTTAGACAAATTTTGAAAAACAACCTCCTTTTTGGCCAAAAACCCCTAAAAATTAGATATTAGGCTATTATTATTAGCTAAACGAGAATTTTTAGAAAGATGTGGTTTTTTATACATATGGTAGGGTACCGGTACATTAAGGGCTACAAATATGCCAATTTTTATCAAAATCGTTAGAGCCGTTTTTATATTTAAAAAATAATAACAGATTTTTTTAGGGTTTTTTGGCCAAAAATGGAGTTGTTCTTTAAAGTTTTCAAAACCATTTTTCGTTCATCTCTACAGGCCTAATTGACATGTTTGGTGCAAATTTTTTAGAAATCGATCGAATAGTTTTCTCTCTAGCTACTCTCGCTAGCTAGTTTTTACAGACAGACCATTTTGTAAAAAACACTCTTTTGGACTCAGGCGGTCTCAAGAATAACAGTTTTTTTATATAATCTTTAAACCGGATGATAAATAAGTCCCGAGACGGATTAATTTAACAACAAAAACCATAATTTTTAAATTGCAATTTATTTATTTTTTTAAGTGACTACCTTTTCCTGTAGTCAGACACTCGCTGCTACCAAGACGCGACGACCCACTAAGAATGAAAACAAAGTCTTTAATTTCAGGCTATGTCAAGTTGTATATTATTTAAAAAATGTATGTATTTATCTGAAAACGATACTCACAGACTTTGAGCCAGATTTCAAAATGTTTAAAAGGGCAGAATCGTTGGTCGTTTAAATATATCCCAGCTACTAAAATGTAGGCTACCTGTAATAACAGAGGCATTACTATTAATCGAGAAGTAAGTAGGTAATATTAAAGGTTTTTTTGATTCTTTTAAAGTAATTCTCTACGACTATTACAATGTGCAGTGTTATAAATTTGGCTCTTATCGATCAAACGTTTAGAGGTCCCAGGACATAATTAACAACCGTAGCATATGTTTTTAACTTTTTTTTTAAATTCTACATAGGCTACAACAATACAAATTATTTAATTGTATATTTACCTTGTGTGTACCACAAAAAAATATAAAAATGGAATATTTTTTTGCTAAATTCGAATACTTTTGTCTAATTTGTAACTATTTCAAAGGATGAGCCATAACAAATAAAATATTTTAAGAAAATACACATTATATTTTTAAGAGCTATAATGTAATGACCATTTGGATGCCAAGAAACACTTTAACCCAGCAATTGACTGTGTAGAAAGTAGGTAATCGAGAAACGTCATCTGTAAAATCTTTCCACCATAATTATTATTATTATTATTTTAATCGTTCTCTCGTTAGTTTATGTCCACTATATGTGCTGCTATGCCTGCTCATAGCCCGGAAATTAATATCTTGCCGATCCATTAGAATGATACTATTTAAAACAGAATAAAACATTTATCTCTTTCATATATATACAGAATAAATGAAATGGGAAAATTAAATACTGTCGGTACATGTCGAAAGAGCTTTGAATATCGATCCAATGATTAATTATTCATTAGATAAAGCCAGCATGGAACTGGACCGATTGTATCTGATAAGCCAATAAATATGTGACCAGTTCCAACCTGCACATTGGACTGACGGACGTTACGGATCACTTCAATTAATCATTCAGTTGCCTTTCCACAGAATTAACAAACTAGCTCCCTTTATCGAGATTTTTCCTATACGGTAACTCGGCTTCTACATTTTAGTTTTTTCGTATATATCAGTATTCTATTTTCTGTATGAACTATTGATTTGTTTACGTGCAATTATATCTAGTCTGTTCCAACAAAAGACAAATGTTATGAACTTATTTCAATGAAGTAGTTTCAATATCATCCTATAGGATAGTAAGTTATAATTAACAAATAATGTTTGTAATTTCCAACCTCTTAATAAAGTTTTTCAAAACATTTTGCTTTTTTCCCAAAATATAGAACTACAACAAATTCTTATGAAATACATGGAAAGAACCTTCCGTTTAATAAAATGTAAGTACAAACCTTATCTAAATCTTACATTATAAATGTACATTAAATATACATGTTATTACAAACCTTAATTCAAAAAACCCCGTTCTTATATTCTGATTGGTTAAACTATAATCTTCTGAAATTATAGATATTTCACCTAATCAAAAAATATTGATTGACATTTGATCTATATCTCGCTGTCTCTTTTATTTCTGCAGTTATTTCGACTGCCTTGTTTATTGTTTTTTGAATTAAATTTTAAAAATGCATAATTTGCTAATATTACACATTAAACAACTAGATTTATCTTGTAGTTACAGTTAAACAAATAAGTTTAACTAGCTGATGTGTGCGAATATTTCGCAAGTTAAGGAGTACTTACCTGATTCAATACATTGATTTAATTAAGTAAACTACGTTTATTTGTTTACGTTGGTTTAATTTTATTGATTTGTTTGATAGATTACAGTTGCATATAGAATGTAAACAATCTAACTAACAGCTGTCATATTAATTAAACATATTGTTCATAGATGACGCCTTTCATTAGGAACCATATGATAATAATATAAACAATTTTAAATAATTTTTTGTAATGTAAACATGAATTTTAAGACGTTTGTCTATTCTGCGTCAATAGCGGGGAACATATGCTTTAAAATGATGCTTGAATAATTAATTTTGATGAAGAATTAAGGGAGATATAGCTTAGCGACAAAAACACCTTTGAGAAATAATATATAAGGATAAAAAGATATTGGTAGTATTTTGAAGTTTTAAAACTATTTTGAACGGGGTCGATATTGACTTAATGAACGGGCAATGAATTAATTGTTTGTTCTTAGATAATATTTAGTCACCCCTGGCAGTTAAGGTTGGTTGCATTAAAAATTGTTACATAAACATTTTTTAGATAATATTTAGAAGGTTTGCAACCATTTTAAATGGATTTTGTACAGCGCCTACTACTACAGTTTTTGTATACTTTCAACCGCTCTTTAAACCCATTGCGCTAACAATAGCAGTTATAAAAAGTTTCAGACAAAAATTTTTAAAATATTTAGAATATTTATTTAGAACAATGTTTATACTGGCTCGATATTTTGTCTACTGAGGGCGTAATTAATTTATGGTTCTGTGATTTTTGGTCATCCCTTAGAGTAACGGTTGGTACCAACCAAATTATTTCACACAGAAAGTTAAGATAATATTCATAAGGTTTACAACTTTGAACCGATTTAGTACTGTGCCAACTGAGAGAGTTACAATTTTTTTATTCTTCAATTTTTCTATCCTTTGAGCTCTAGGATGGCCAAACAAATTGTGCTGTTTTTCTCTTAAGAGGTAAAATATCTTCAAGCAGTTCCAATATTTTTCGTAGTAAAGAAGTTATAGCGAATTTTTTCAAAAAAAAACTTCTTTATTTCTTTCTTTATTTCGATTTCTTCCATTAACAATTTTGGCTTTCCATTATTAAATTTTATTATCAGACTGGAAGTAATTTCTGAAAATTTAAGATAGTTTTAGTATTCTTAAAAACGGGACACAGATATATAAACTTATGTACACATATAAACAGTGTGATACAAAAATCCGTTTAACGGCGTTATTTTTGTACTATTATTTTTCCATTGAATAAAATTAATTGAAGTTTGAATCCATCTTATGGATCATAAGAGATATAAAATTAATGAAAATTGGTATGTTACACTATAACATCAACACAGGATATCAATTAGTTAATAATAGGAAAAAAGTAGGAAATTAATTGTATATTAAAAATCTTACCAAGTCAGAATAAAGATTTTTAGTAACATTGAAAATGGGTTTTCAATACAATTTTTCGGAAATATGACTGACCATTAAATAGCACGGAGCAAGACAATAAACTCTGGTTTGTAACATTTAGTTTATCTTTAAGTTTCCTTACAGTTTTCGGTTAAATTATGCTATGCTATAAGGATCAATACAACATTGTGTCACTATTTTCGGTTTATTTACGATAGGCAAATAAAACAAGCAACAATACAATGTTCTGTCACTATTTTCTGTTACTTATTATAGGATAATAAGTAACAATACTACATTGTGCCACTATTTTCTGTTATTTATAATATGCTAATAAGTAGGCCTAACAATAAAAAAAGTGTCAGTATTTTCGATTTATTTATGATAGGCTAATAAGAAAAAATACAACATTGTGTCTACTTTCGGCTTATTTATGATAGGCTCAAAAGTAACAATACAATATCGTGTCAGTAAATTCGGCTTATTTATGATAGGCTCAAAAGTAACAATACAATATCGTGTCAGTAAATTCGGTTTATTTATGATAAGCTATTAAGTAGCAATACTAAATTGTGTCACTATTTTCTGTTTATTTATGATAGGAAAATAAGTAGCAATACTACATTGTGTCACTATTTTCTGTTTATTTATGATAGGAAAATAAGTAGCAATACTAAATT